>JAYMFT010055349.1:0-29618 GCA_038088735.1 Panulirus argus | reverse complement strand
GTGTATGTGGGGGGATGGGTCTTTCTTCGTCTGTTTCCTGGTGCTACCTCGCTGACACGGGAAACAGTGATCAAGTACAATAAAATAAAATAAATAATAAAATAATATACATATATATATGGGGTAAGCAAGTGTGAATATGTACATGTGTATATGCATGTGTTTGTGTATGTATGTATATATGTATATGTTGGTATGTACATACATGTACTGTGCATATATGTGCATGTATGCATATATGTGTGTATGTGGGGGGATGGGTCTTTCTTTGTCTGTTCGTGGCGCTACCTTGCTGACACAGGAAACAGCGATCAAGTATAAAAATAATATTAATAATATAGAAAACCCTCGATTTAATGGACCCAGATATAATGGATTTTGGATTTAACTGACCAGGCAAATAATAATACATTAACTAATAATAACTGAAAATAATTTTAAAAATAAAAAAAATCTCAAACACCACATCATGCACATTTCATATTGAACTTGATTTGGTAGCATGGGGTATATTCGCTTTGTTTCGGTCTCAGTCTGCCCCAAGCTATTGTGCAGTCAGCTTACATACAAAGAATTCTAACTTTATTTATTGAATAATTTTGCAGTCCTTACAATTCAAAACGGCATCAAGTGAGAGAGGAATTAAAAGAAAGTGTATGAACTGTATATTGTATTACTGTATATTGCATCAAAAAATGGTTACATTAGATTCAACAGACTTCTGACGTTAATGGACACCCCTTCTTCCCTTCCCCATGGAAAGGTCTGTGGGGCCTGGATGTGGATAGAGAGCTGTGTTTTGGTGCATTACCCATAACAGGTAGAAAATGAGTTGGAGTGGATACAGCCTTTTTCGTCTGTTTCCTGGTGCTACCTCGCTGATGCAGGAAGTGGGGATGCTGTTTCCTGTTGGGCGGGGTGGTGCCAGGAATGGATGGGGGCAAGCAAGTATGAATATGTCCATGTTTATATATGTACATGCATGCATATGTGTTTGTATATGTATGTATATATGTATATATTGATATGTATATGTACATGTATGTATGTGTATGTGTGTGTATATATGTGTGTATATGAGTGGATGGGTCTTTCTTCACCTGTTTCCTGACGCTGCCTCACTGATGTAGGGGTTGGTGACACTGTCTCCTGTGGGGTGGGGTGATGCCAGGAATGGATGAAGGCGAACAAATATGCATATATACTAATCATATTTACTTACCTTCATCCACTTCAGATGCCACCCCACCCCACAGGAAGCAGCACAAAATGCATAAAGGAAATGAAAAAAGATAACATAAACATTCTCTTCTCCCTCAATCTGATAGCTACCCCCTGCATCAGCTAGGTAGAGCCATGAAACAGATAGAAAGGCCACATCCGCTACATCCATACATGAGATGTCATGAATAATGTACCGAAACCACAGCTCCCTATCCACATCCAGGCCCTAGAGGCCTTTCCATGGTTCAACTCAGACATTTCACATGCCCTGATTCAGTCCATTGACAGCAACGTGACCCCTGTATACCACACCATTCCAACTCACTCTATTCTGTGCACATCTTTCACCCTCCTGCCTGTTTAGGCCTCAATCACTCAAAATATTTTTCTCTACATCCTTCCATCTCCTATTTGGTCTAACAGTTCTCCTTGTTTCCTCCACTTCTCACACATATATATCCTCTTTGTTCTTTAGGATGCTAGCTCAAAGACACATATGGCATAAGAGTGCCAGTGCATAATCACACACTGCCAAATGAATCTGTTAAACGGTTGTGTGAGATTATAGCAAATGACACAACTGGCATAAGGATTCGTGTCAAAACAAGACGTATGTTCTAGAATCATGAAGCACATGCCGTAAATGGTTATATATAATATTCAAATACTGAAATATGCCACTGATTTCTAATCTTTTACTGCAGAAGAATAGTGTGGTATGTATAACTCAAACCAAAAGGAGGGTATACAAATCCAAAGGGTGGGCTTATTCCCTTAAGGAAAGCTGACAGGAAACAACAGACTCTAAGATTATGGAGAAATGGTTTACTATACACACTCTCCTTCAAAAAACTTTCTAATTCAATCTTGCTACTGTTACTCCACATCATCAAACACTACTAGGCTGGCTATCAGAAGCTTGTGACCAGGATAAAGGAGCTTAACCAAAATGTTATTCATATTCATGAACCAACAAATAAACAAATTTGCAGTCATCTTTCTATCAACTCTAAAAATGATGACCTACACCACGGCATGTCCCAGTAACACTGCAGCTGGCCAGAATATGCTGTTTAAGAACCAAGGATTTTAAAAAAAAATTTTGAGGCCACATAATTCTCTCAGTCTTTCATCAAATACCCAATGGACTTCCATCAAGCTTATGTAGAGTCTGGTTTGAAACACGTTTGTAACTGAAACTGGGCAACAGGCATAACACTTAACAAGACTTCCAGTTATCTAGCACTTCCATCATGTGAACATCCCACTTCAAAACAAAAATTCTATGGGTACCCACAACTACAGATTGATAATGCTAATTTTGTTTCTTGTCTTCACTCAATACCATTAATTTTGTGTACTGTCTTCACTCTATAAGTATAAAAGCCCACCTGAATTAGTCCATTTCCACAGTCTGTATGGGTGAGTTTTCCCCAAGTTTTGTTCATGGCTTGGAAAAAAGGGTATCATGAGGGCTACTGTCATTTAATGGATGCCTTACACAATATGGGAGAAGTTCGTATATAGTTAATTACCAATGTTTGGATATTACTAATGGTGAGGCAGCTAAATATCATTTTATGGAAGATTTACTGTTAAGCTTTTCACAAGTCTTGGAGAGAACTTTTTTAGCTCTGGTCTAATTAGGTCATTGTCAGGCTCAGAAATGCTGACACTCCACAGCCAATGATTCACTAACTACTATCAGGTTAGAAAACACTGCCTCAAAACAAAAGTATATCCCTATTGCATATAAATCCAAAAGTGATCATTCCATCTAATGAAAAGAATTATGCAAATTTTTTTTCATAGAACTGAGCACCTCATTACAGAAAAAACTTCCTTTACTTCACATCAAGAGTTGATGAGAAGTTTAATGTACATTACCAATTATACCACAAATCTACATTTCAAATAAACCAAGAATCTTAAAGAATCCTAAATATCTTATCTTTTGTGAAAGAATTTCTGATTAAATTCAAATCAGATGACACTATCCAAATTAAAAGCTGACAGAATGAATGTTTAAATGTTGAGTCAATATGCTAAAAATACTATACTTCATCATCCAGTAAAAACATGAAGAGTTTCACAGCATGAATACAGGTCAAGATTTAAGAACACAAAATATAGTGCTCTTGGCAACTCAAGCGAATGTTGTTTTGAATATGTGTTTCCAGGAACTTGATCTGGCATCTAAGCCATGCCCTCCCATTTGGATTCAATTACTGTAAGTAAAGGTGTTTTACTATCCCAAAATAATTCTCTGAAAGTAGTACATTAAACATTTATATCTATATGAATAATCTTAGGGTAACACTTGTTACATAATATATGAATACTTTAATCCATACATTATTTGCTGTTTCTCCAAAGCTCCTTTAGTTGACTGAGATGATATCAATATTACCCTAATCATCCATTATACTTTGTCCAACCTAAATGGAGTCATAAAGAAACACACACCTACTTCACAGGTGTAAATCATTATCCATTGCGTTTCTTCAAGAGTCATTACCACAGCTTATCAAACGTCATATTTACAAATCCTGGGTCCTTGCGTTTATTCCAATATTCTCCAGTGAACACCCAAGATTCCTCTTTACCTCCATCTACTTCACGTCTGGAATAAAAGTAAAAGAAAATTCATTAATAATATCATAATTTCTTTTGTACACCTATGAAATAGCTACATCAATATTTTCCTTACCTTCTCATATCTCTATAAATTCCAGCATTCACCGGAAAAATGTCTTCCCTGAAAATAAAAGGTATTTCATGAGAAATCTCCAATGATGGTGAAAGCTCTAAAAAACTTTATGACAGCTACATCATATAAATCTACTGACAACAACTTAATTTTCATGAAGGGTAAACCAAGAGTGGAACAGAAAGATCACATCTATCTATCTATATCTCTGATGCCCATTTCCTTCGTAAACTACCTCTGTGTGGGAGTGGGTGGGACAACAAAAGAGCCTCTCCATAGCTGGTGAACTCCAGTACCACTTCTTAGCCTTCAGTGCTTCACCCTTAACAAGCCACTGGCAGAAGGCAACTATAGCGTAGTGCTTCCAGAGTCTCCTAACTAATGCAACTGTGACTACTTCTACCTTATGCTTCTGCCTAATGTTCCTTCCTACTATCTCTGTCTATTGTTCCTACAATTTTGTCAAAAGGGAGAGCTAGTGCACAGAGCTTATAACTGCAAAATCTAAAGTTAGAAGAATGAGATGTGCAAGTTAAGTGTAGGTAGTAGATGGTAGGCAGCCAACGACCTGGTAGGTATATTATCAGAACTACCTGCTTGGGTATCAGGTGGGTTAGTGACATCTGCCTCATGAGCCAGCACTTTAGTGGTTGACAAGTTGCACTCTCTGATCCAGGTAGCTGTCTTTTCTTTCTGCCTCACTAACATGTGGACTACTGGCATTCTGTTCACAAACATACATTCTCTCCTTGTCATAGTTAACACTTGACAACACTTAACTCACCCAGCTAATACTTCCTAACTCTAGATTTTCCTACTGTGAGCACTATGCACTAGCCCTGCCTTTTGGCAAAATGGTAGGAGCAGTGGATGGAGGAAGAAGGTTGGAACATTTAGGCAGGAGCATTAGGTAGAAAAAATAGGTAGAAGTAGTAGGTAGGAGCATTAGACAGAAATAGTCATTAGGAACATTAGGTAGGAGCCTCTGCAAACACTGCACTAGATTTGCCCTCTGCCAGCGACCTGTTAAGGGTATGGCACAAAAGGCTATGAAGTGGCACTGGAGTTCTTTAGTTGTGGAGACTCTGTTGCCGTGGCCACCCCTTTGAGGGAGTTTCAGTTGGAACAGGTGTCAGAGATATAGTGATATAGATAAACAGATAGACAGACAGAGTTTAGTGCTGTCAAGTGCTATGTGTCACAGGGAGAGATTATATGTTTGTGGACAGAGTGCCAGAAGTCCAGAAGTGGGTGAGACACAAAGAAAAGACATCTACCCAGGTCAGAAGAATGCAACTTGACAGCCACTCACTACATAGTTATCACTAACCTTCCAGACACCCAGGCAGTTAGTACCGGTGAAGCACCTCCCTGGTTGGAGGCTGCCTTCCAACTCATACCTACACGAAAGATTCTTCGAAAAAAAAAGTCTGCCAAGATTTTTTGGTGACAAAAATCTGGCTTTTTGGCCACAGAATGTATCAGATGGAATTTAAGCCAATAATCTTCAAGTGCCTTCAGCCCATACTTAACACCTGAAAGCTGAGCCAATCCTTCAAATGATGAGTATGGTAACAGGAACAAAAGAAGCAACCATAATGAAAAATCTATAACATTTAATAAGGCTAACAGATTCTATAGTAGCCATATCAGACTCATTTAACTACACTTCATCTACTACAGCTGTCTTAAGCCTAAAAATTGCAGACCACCCAGAAAGTTATGAGAGTTAAATGCACTAAACTCCTAACACATGCCTTTTGGAAATCATCCATTTTACAAACTCACTGGCATACCCTTAGATGGTTCCATCACTCTTACTGAACCAGAGTTGAGTAATGAGGTCGCAAATCACATCATCTGGACTGGGCCACTAATTCTCCCTCTCTTATTAACTGTTCAACCATCAGTTAAAAACTCTGTGTACTTAGCCTAACTGACTTTCTAGAGAAAGGCTTCTTTATCTAAAGCCATTCTGTTGCCCTTTTCTCCTCGAGGTAATGGTTATAAATAAAATTTAAAGTGGACTCTCAGAGATAAACATGGTAAAAATAGTCCTATGTAAATCTTTCCAATCCCCAAAGCAATATTAATATGGACAGTAGCAAAATGAGATGAGTAACAAGAGGATTGCAAAATTCACTGTTATTTGCAAATCTGCTATACCTTTTAAAAGGATATGACAAAGCCCAGGACTAGCTGCAAGGACGAACTCTGTGTTGCACAACACAACTCTTCATTCTTTCATAAATGTTTGCCATCTCCAGCATGAATGAGCCTTAGAGGAGGGAAAACCTCGCCTGGCTCCTTCCTCTGGTCCTTCATTTTGAAAATACTTCAGTCCCCCATTCTCCTACCTGTTAGTCACCTTCCATGGTATGCAGGAGAACCATGGGCAGAGTTCTTTCACTCTTATCCCCAGGGATACATGAAATATCTTCTAATTTCCATTCATCTTTAACTACTTGCTTTCATGTGCCAATCTGCCTTTGAGTCAAAACATAAATGTCTACTAGAGCCACAAAACGCTCTTCTCTCTCCAAGCTTATTATCTGCCAAATTATCGGCTTTGCTTGAATATAGCTATGGATATTGCCAAGGGAACCTGACAGCAGAATGTCAAATAAATTATAGCAACCTGTGCAGTTTCACTCAACAATTAAGTTTCAAACATTACAAGTGTAATGATAAATTTTCTGACATGGAAAATCTTATTATGGCAACTGACAAAAATTATATCAATTAAATCCTTACACTTACTAAAATAGCATTGAATGTGCCCAGTCATGTAATATGTGTACTCACAAAAAAGCAAGTTCTAGCAGAGACCGATATATACATTTCTATACACTCATTCCATGGATCTCACAATCTAAATTTTCAAATCCAAAAGTTAGTAAGTAAAAGTCACCCACCTAAACCACATAGGTATGTGCTCTACTCCTGTCTCTTCACGATTCTTACGTCTCTCACGCTGTAGCTGCTCTAGCTGTGTTTTCATTGTCTCTGCTCCTGACATGTTACCTTCTTCTAATAATCTGAAATTATACAAAAATTGAAAATTCTTAGGCAAAGGTTACCTTCTCTCTACCCACAATCCTAAAGAAAGTTTATATCTTTATGCATATCCTGTTGTATATACTGGAAATGTAATGTATTAAGATAATGAGTGGAAATATGCACAATCTGATTGAAAGGGTTGACCAGGGTGTGAAGTATTCAGAAATATGGATCAGTGAGTGAAGACAGACTGACTAAGAGCACCTATGTGTCGGAAAGAGGAGAGAGCAAGAGGGAGGGGAAGGCTAAGCAGAAGACTGAAAGACAACAAATGAGAATTTGGGGTTGTGGAGCATAAACATTCAGGGGTAAAAGAGGCATGTGCTGCTGGTTCTTAAGCATCTGGTGTGTGAGGAGTGAAGGACAATACAGTGCTTTTTGGAAAGAGATAAAAACTTGTTTTGACGGTTTTGATGCATGGGATTGAATTTTGGTGCTATGGGTTCTGAATGTTAGAAAGCATGATGTAGAAACTGACATTATAATTGGGAGGCATAGGCTCTTCAGTGTAAATGAAACTGGGGGGGAGCATGTCTGGTTGTGTGCTGAAAGAGGAACATTGACAGGGAGCATCTTATTTAAGAAAAGGGGCGTACATATGCAAATACAGGTGGGTGGCATTGGGGTCAAAGAACATGAATAGATTGTGTACTAAGTGACAGGTATTGGACATAAATGTGCTGAAAAGGACAGCAAGTGAAAAGTCTAATCAAGAGCTCCAAGAGCCCCTTAAAAGGGATCATGGGATAGCAAAACTAACTATGCATACATATCAAATTAAGAAATGGTATATGAAATAATAACATGACTGTAAAAATTTCTCCCTAAAGTGTACAAATAGTCAAATCAATCAACAGTCATGCAGCAAGAACATAAAGAAATTCACCTTTGATCAGGTCTGAACCTGGTATCAGTTGGAGGTAGATACTTGGACTGATCTTCATCTAATTCATTAAGCTCCATGGCAAATCGAGTAAAACCATAATAGAGATGAAAATCTTCAGGCATGCTTCCTGGTCGCCACACCACACGAGCAGAGGGTGCATGCCCACAGTAGATAGCCTCTGTCCATTTGCCGAAAAGGTTGTGTATCACCTGTCCATCAGCATCTGTGACTGTACCGAACACTTCATGACGTTTTGATGACCATGAACTGGCCTGGTGAAAGACAAATCTTAACTGAATGACAGAAATTATACA
The DNA here is from genome assembly GCA_038088735.1 of Panulirus argus. NCBI lineage: Eukaryota > Metazoa > Arthropoda > Malacostraca > Decapoda > Palinuridae > Panulirus > Panulirus argus. The sequence continues at coordinate 21,424 of JAYMFT010055349.1, read as the reverse complement.
ACTTACAAGTATATTCATAGAATGAATGTCAATCAACCCAAGACTTTACCAAAAAAATAGCATGAACTGGAAATCACTGATAAAAGTTTTCTAACCTATTCAAGATGGATCTACTCTAAATATACCTGTAGCACAAAATCTAATCTATCATATATTTCTAAAGACAATTCTTAGGGATAAAGGAGATAAAATATTACCTATACACCTCCCGTTGCAGGAGACAACTAAGAGGGCCCAGAAGCAGAGGGCTGAAAATCATTCTTTTCTGTATCATTATGTACCAAAATCAGGAAAAGAGGAAAGGAGCAGAGAGAAGTTTTCCTTGTAGGCTTAGTTGTCTGCTACTTGTGCTATACAGTTATGGAGGGAACTGCAGATGGGTGAAATCACTGTGTAGAAGCTGAGTAATATGAGGGCAAACATATGGATAACTTGAAAACTATGTTCCTTGGTTGTTTTCCAGCTGTGGGTCCAATTGAGAAATTCAGTATGAGAGAGGAGGACTAATACCTTGTAGCATACAAATGCAGGTATGAACAAGAGAAAGGGACTTGAGGGATGACCTGGCACCAAACCTTTTCTTAAAATATAACATCATGAAGATTGTTATGGAGGTAACCTATACACGAATCAACATCAAAACAGCCTTCCAGTACAGGTAGGGGAGAAAGAATTCTACCTCTGTATTCCCTGTATGTCACAGAAGGAGACTAAAGGGGGCAGAAGCTGGGGCTGAAAATCCTTCCTTTCTTGTATTTCAATTTCTAAAAGAGGAAACAGAACAAGGAGCTAGACAGGAGGTGCTTATCTTCCTTGAAGGCTCAGACTGGGGTCTCAAAGGCTCAGACTAGGGTGTCTGAATATGTGTGGATGTAACCAAGATGAGAAGAGAGGAGAGATAGGATTTATGTTTGAGGAAAGAAACATGGATGTTCTGGCTCTGAGTGAAATAAAGCTCAAGTGAAAAGGGGAAAATTTTTTTGGAAATATCTTTAGAGTAAAAGCATAGGTTGGTGAGAGGACAAGAGCTAAAGAAGGAGTAGCACTACTCCTGAAGCAGGAGTTGTGGGAGTGTGTGAAAGAGTGTAAGGAAGTAAATTCTTGATTGATAAGGGTAAAACTGAAAGTGGATGGCATGAAATGGGTGAGTATTGGTGTTTATGCACCTGGCTATTAGAAGAAAGGTTATGAGAGGTAAGTGTTCTGGGAGCAGCTAATTGAGTGTGTCAGCAGTTTTGATGTAAAGGACCGGGCATTATTGATGGGTGATTTGGATGTGACAGTAAGTAATGCTGCAGTTGAAGGTATAATTGGTATGCATGGGGTATTCAGTGTTATTAATGGAAATGGTAAAGAGCTCATGGATGTGTGTGCTGAAAAAAGACAGAAGATTGGGAATACCCGGTTTAAAAAGAGAGATATACACAAGTATATGGAAGTGAGAAGGAGAGATGGTCATTGTGCATTATCAGATTACATATTAATTGATAGGCATGTAAAAAGAGAGACTTTTGGATGTAAATGTGCTGAGAAAGGCAGCTGGTGGAATGTCTGATCACTATCTTGTGGAGGAGAGGGTGAAGATTTGTAAAGGTTTTCAAAAAAGAGGAACCAATGTTGAGGAAAGGAGAGTAGTGAGCTTGGAAAGGAGACTTGTGGGTAGAAATACCAGCAGGGATTGAATGTAAGTGAAGCGAGGGGAGCGGGAGAGGAATGGGAGTATTTAAGGAAACAGTGATGATATGTGAAAGAGATGCATGTGGCATGTAAAAGGCGGGAGGCTGGCAGATTAGAAAGGGTAGTGAGTGGTGGTATGAAGAAGTTGCTAGTGAAAGAGAGAAGAGGGGTGCTTGGGCAGTATTTACAGGGAAGGAGTGTATATAACTGGGAGTTGTAAAAGAGAAAGTGACAGGAAGTAAACTGGAAGGTGCAGGGATTGAATAAGGGCAAATGAGAGGTATGGTGAGAGAGTATCATTAAACTTTAGGAAGAATAAGAACATTTTTTGGAAGGAGGTAAATATTGTGCAAAAGGCAAAGACAATAAATGGGGACATCAGTGAAGGGTACAAGAGGGGAAATGATAACAGGTAGTGATGAAGTGAGGAGATGGAGTGAGTATTTTGAAGGATTGCTGAATGTGTTTGGTGATAGAGTGGCAGATGCAGGGTGTTTTGGTCGGGGTGGTATGCGTGGTGAGAGAGTCATGGAGAGTATTTGGTGAAAGGAGAGGAGATGGTGAAAGCCTTGCAGATGAAATCCAGCAAGGCAGCTGGAGTGGATGGTATTGCTAGTGAAGTTATTAAGGTAGGGGTTGACTGTATTGTTAATTGGTCAGTTGGTAAGGATATAAAATGTATGTATGGATCATGGTGACATGCCTGAGGATTGGCAGAATGCATGTACAGTGTCACTATATAAAGGCAAGGGGGATAAAGGTGAGTGTTCAAACTACAAAGGTATAAGTTTGTTGAGTATACCTAGCAAGTTGTATGGGAAGGTACTGATTGAAAGGGTGAAGGCATGTACACAGCATTAGACTGTGGAGGAGCAGTGTGGTATCAGAAGTGGTAGAGGGTGTGAGGATCAGGTATTTGCTTTAAAGAATGTGTGTGAGAAATACCTAGAAAAACATATGGATCTGTATATGGCATTTATGGATCTGGAAAAAGCATATGACAGGGTTAACAGAGATGCTTTGTGGAAAGTTAAGAATATATAATACAGGAGGTAAACTGCTAGATGCAATGACAAGTTTTAATCAAGGGTGCAAGGCATGTGTTTAAGGAGGAAGAGAGGAGAGTAAATAGTTCCAGGTGAAGGATGGTCTGTGGCAGGGGTGTGTGATGTCACCATGATTGTTTATGGATATGGGTGGTGAGGGACATAAATGAAAGAGTCTTCGAAAGAGGGGTGAGTTTGGAATCAGTGGGGAATGAGAGGGCCTGGAAAGTGAGTCATTTGTTGTTTGCTAATGATACAGTACTGGTGGCTGATTCAAGTGAGAAACTGCAAAAGTTGGTGACTAAGTTTGGAAGAGTGTGTGAAAGTAGAAAGAAGAGAGTGAATGTTAACAAAAACAAGGTTATTAGGTTCAGCAGGGTTGAGGGGCAAGTTAGCTGGGATGCAAGTTTAAATGGAAAAAAGTGGAGGAAGTGAAGTATTTCAGATATATGGGAGTGGACATGACAGCGAATGGAGTCATATATGCAGAAGTGAGTCACTGGGTGGGGGAGGGGACAAAGGTTCTGGGAGTGATGAAGAATGTGTGGAAAGAAATAAAATTATCTGGAAGGGCAAAAATGGGTATGTTTGAAGGAATGGTAGTCCTAACAATTCTAAATGGTTGCAAGGCATGGGCTTCAGCTAGGGCTGTGCAGAGGAGGGTGGATGTGTTGGAAATGAAATGTTTGAGGACAATACGTGGTGTGAGGTGGTTTGATCAAATAAGTAATGAAAGGGTATGAGAGATGTATGGTAATAAAATGAGTATGGTAGAGACAGCAGAAGAGGGTGTGTTAAAATGGTTTGGACATATGGAGAAAATGAGAGAGGGAAGGTTGATAAAGAGGATAAACGTGTCAGGAGTGGAGGGAACAAGGAGAACAAGGAGACCAAATTAGAGATGGAAGGCTGGAGTAAAAAAGAATTTGAGCAATCAGGGCCTGAACATGCAGGAGAATGAAAGGCATGCAAAGAATACAGTGAATTAGAATGATGTGGTAAACTGAGGCCAAGAGGCTATCAATGGACTGAACCAGGGCAAGTGAACCATCTGGGGTAAACTATGGAAAGGTCTGTGGGGCCCAGATGTGGATAGGGAGCTGTGGTTTCAGTGCATTACACATGACAGCTCTAGTATGGAAGTGATGGGTTTTAGCCTTTCATCATCTGTTTCCTGGTGCTACCTTGCTGACTGACATAGGGGGTGGCAATCAGGTGTGGGGGAGAAGAAGAGAATGTATATGGTATCTTTTTTCTTTTTTATCACGCATTTATGCTGTTTCCTGTGGGGTGGAAAGTGCTGGGAATGGATGACGGTGAGCATAAGTATGTATATGTATATGTATGTGTATGTGTATATGTATATGTATGTACGTATATATATATATAAATATATATGTACGTGAATGTGCATATACGTATGTATACGTGTATGTGAACAGATGTGTCTTTCTTCACCTGGTTCCCAGATAATTTCATATAAATTTATGAATGTAACTAATAAAGTAAGTATCAAACAAGTTTCCAAAACTAAAAATGATGAAAGGACACAGTTACAAACAAGGTACGTTACAAAAGATATGATGTTCTCTGTGGTACTAGAGTTGTTGGTATATGGAACATGTTAAGTTAAAAACTGTAAATGCAGGCAGTATGGATAAATTTACTTTGGTTCTTTGAAACTTATGAAGGAGAATTTAGAGTATGGGTATCACTGGATGCAAGCAGAGAAGAAAAATGGTTGAAAGGAAGAGAGATAATTAAATAACTGATGTCAAAAAGAAAAAGAACTCAAGAGATATCAAGGAAGAGAAACAGATGATATAATACAGCCAGTCAGCATTCAAAAGTATAAGGGAGAAAGAAAAGAGCACAGCAATATAAGAAGGGAAGAGTAAAGTAACTTTTAAAAAACCTGTGAGGACAAGGCAAAAGACAATCCAAAACTCTTCCATAAGTTCATCAGGGGTAAGCTGTAAGATAAAGAACAGTGAATTAAGTCATGGGATTTGGGGAAAGAACTGCTTTGCATGTTGAAGACATACGCAAGAAGCATTTTCACAATGAATAACACTGTTACACCAACATTAGCAAGACAGGATGGGGAAGATATCAAAGAAGGCATTAAAACTGATATAAAAGAAAGCTAAGCTTTCAAAATTTTCATGTATGAGGGTGTTATCCCTGCCAGTGCCCCTGAGGTGGATAAGGCACATATAGCCAGATATCAGCTGTGTGTAAATATTTACAGTTGCCATTTATTTGTGAAACTATTCTTATTTATATATTTATTATTTATCATACTTGATCGCTGTTTCCCACGTCAGCGAGGTAGCGCCAGGAAACAGACGAAGAAAAACCCATCCCCCGCATACACACATATATACATACATGCACACATATGCACCGTACATACATATAATCATATACATACATACACATACACATGTACACATCTAAACTTGCTCGCCCCCATCCACTCCTGATGCCACCCCACCCCACGGGAAAATAGCACCGCCACACTAAGTAAAGCAAAATAAATCTCTGTTCCGTAACCATATAGCACTTACCCAGGTCTAAACCTCCCCACCGCCCTAACCACAAGGTGTGTTCTCCCCTTAGGCACTACAGAGTCCCTTTAACAATCACTCTGTGTTGGATAGCTGACAGTACCACAATACCAGTGAGTGATGTTTGATGTCGAGATTTAAATAACTATGTTGACCTGAAGAGGCGGTTTGTCTCCGCGAAACTAGTCGTGCCATACATGTATAGATTAACTGCATGTTAAATAAAACTCTGTGAACTCCTTCTGAAGTGCGATTTTACCTCCATATATATATATATATATATATATATATATATATTCCACGGAAGGTCTGATTTCGATGATGACATGCTCATGACTGGAGCCTTCATCATAACAAAAGATAATATTTATAATAATAATAATAATTATGGTAATAATAATGATAATAATAATATTTATAATAATCCTCTTTCCCTTGGGATGGAGGTTAAAGAATACTTCCCACATACTCCCCGCGTGTCGTGGAAGGCGACTAATGGGGAGGGGGGGGGAGAGGGGATGCTGGAAACCTTCTCCTTTTTGTATTTCAATTTCTAAAAGGGGAAGCAGAAGAAGGGGTCTAGCAGTGAATACTCACCTCCTCGAAGGCTCAGATTGGGGTGTCTTGCTTAATTCCATGTAGTTTTTTTTTTTTTGTCCTAAATCCCTACGTGTGGAAAAACCGTTCGATATTAGCGTTGTCTTTTGTGTGTGTGTGTGAGAGAGAGTTACCTATTTGTAAATATGAGGAGGGAGCCTTACCGTAATAAACAGTTTTCACCTAGAATTTATGTGTAATTACTGTATTGTGTTCTTATTGTCTCTATAATTTGAAATTGTTTTTTTTTCTTTGTAATCTAAGTGTAATTATATTTTATTCTTATGATTATGGTATGTATTATAACTTTAATGCATAGTTTTTTAATATGTAATTGTTTTATGTTCTTGCAATTATTGTACGCATCATTTTCTGTTGTGTGAGCCCTCTGAGGGACATCATTAGACTTGTGTGGGGATGGCCTATGTCCCTTCATCCCTTTTGAGATACTGTACTTTGATCTCAATAAACGTATCAATCAAATTCTATCTCACAGACGTCATATTTCTATTGCTCACAACAGACACTTTATCTTTGCTTAAATTGTTCCACTAGATCACAGAAACGCTTCCTCCCATTTCTCGGGACCTTGCTACTCATCTATGGCTAACTGGAAGTGAAAACATGGTGAACAAGAAGAAAGACATGGTGGACAAGGCCACCATAGGGTGTTTCAGCGTTTGTCCCATGAAGACACGGTAATGGTACAAGAATACATAACCATGGTGACGCTGCCTCGCTGTTTTAAAACATGTCCTGGCAATCATTACAGCCATATGAAAAGTGGGTTCGTAGGATACCTCTGTATCCTGGCCCCCACGAAGAGTTACTCCGGGCCAATACACCTGTACTTGACTTCCCGTGAGATAAGGATATCAACGTCGCAGTCTCCTTGTACTCGAGCTATCCAAACAGTTTAATTGCAGGTAATTTGTCTTATCGAAAAATTATTCTCTTGTAATTGTGAAAATAATGTAACTTTTTCAGCCTAATAGATAACTCTCTGTGCTCATGACTCTAGGGTACTGACTCAAACCTGACCACAGGCGACTTATCTGAATAAGGAGGAACTGGGGATGAAAGATGATTCTCATAGTTTCAAGCACCACCTGCCCAGCGCGCCATTCGGCTACCCTCCATTCAACCCCCCTCCCCCCACAACAACTGTCCTACGCGCCTTGTTGCAACCCTCGTTTGAGGGGGGGGGGGCACCAAACAACTCATTTCCAACACGTTCACACTCTTTCACCCATTATCTTCTAGGTCCCATGCCTTACATCCATCCAACATCAAGGGACTACTTCACCTTCAAATATACCCATATTTGCCCCCACCCGATTGTGACTTCTCTTGCCACTCATTCCTCAATGCACCAAGAACCTTGGACCCCCTTACCCATCCAATGGATCACTTCAGCTCCCATGGTACTGTTTGCTGCCATATCCACTCTTAGGTATCCATAAAAATCCACTTCCTCCAAGTTTTCTCCATTCAAACTTGCACACCAACCAACCTGTGTCTATCCACTGATAAACCTAATAACCTTGCTTTTATTCACATTCTCTCAACTTTCACCTTTCACAGTCTCCCAAACTCAGAAGTCTCTCTTGCACTTTCTCACTCAAATCTGCTACTATCGCTGTGTCAACAGCAAACAGTAACTGACTTACCTCCCAGGCCAACTGACAACAGACCTGCCTGTGTCCAAAATACTTTGTAAAGGGTTGTACAAATATTTAGTGTGGGAGGAGAGCTACTTGAAGCAATGAAAAGTTTTTATCAAGAAAGTAAAGCAAGTATGTAACAAGGAAAAGAAGGGAGTGAATTATTCCAGGTGAAGGTGGGTCTACTCCAAGTGTGTGTGGAATCACAAATTAAACAAATTAAACACCCATCGTGATGCCACACACACACACTTAGAGCAGACCCACCTTCACCTGGAATAATTCACTCCCTTCTTCTTGTTGCATACTTGCTTTGCTTTCTTGATAAAAACTTTCATTGCTTCAAGTAGCTCTCCTCCCACACTACATATTCGTATGACCCTCTATATGACCCTCATATGCTTTCTCCAGATACGTGTATGCAACATATCTATATATGCCTCTGTTTCTTTAAGTAATTCTAATCTCTAAGTTTTTCCTATATAAATCCTCTGCAGAAAACACCTGATTCAAACATTCCCTTCCGCTACATTGTTCCTTTCAGATTCACACATTCCCTTCCGCTACATTGTTCCTCTTCAATCTGATGCTCTGTGCATCACACCATCTTCTCAATCACCACTCTCACATACAACTTACCAGGTACTTAACAAACTCATACTTTGTAAATTGAAACACATTTCTGGTTTTTATATCCACATAGAAATGCAGAGAATTTTTTTTTTTTTCATCATGAGCTTAAACATGAGGGTAAGCAGAGTTGGTAGCACACAATTTATTATGGCGGGTGAAAAGTCATTTATTCACTCAAGTTAAAGTCCATGACTAAGATATAACCTTTCTTACACTCAGGAAGCTTCATCCCATCAGAGTAAGAGATAGCATAAAGGATGTTATCTTCAATTATCAATGTACCCATCAGAGTAAGAGACAGCGTAAAGGATGTTACCTTTACTTATCAATGTATATATTTTAATTAGATTTACACTGTTAAACTGGCAGTGACAAAACTCTGCATACAATTCTTATTACTATGTAAAGCATCATCTATAATGTACCATTTTTTCATTTACTGGAATGTTTTTATGAAAAGTTAAAAAAAAAAAAAAATCACCATATTCTACTACTTAGGGAGTGGGGAGCTAGAAAACCTCCCCTCCTGTTTTCACTTTTACAAAAGAAGGAACAGAGAAGGGGGCCAAGTGAGGATTTTTTCCTCTAAGGCTCAGTACTCTCTTCTTAGCGCTAGCGCTACCTTGCTAACACGTGAAATGGTGAATATGTATGAAAATTCTACTACTTATGTGAGAATATGTAAAATCACCTCTATAACTGCAGAATCTGTAACAAGTTTTTCATTAACCATATCATCATATGGATACATAGTTAAAAACTCTCAAGCTCCTGCTTTCACTCAATAATTCAAGCATAGTAAAGCATATCATCTTAAAAGTCTTTATATTATGAGAGGTTCTCTCATCTTTATACACTTCTGACATTTCTCGAGAATGTGTTTTTCACTGGAAGATGTCATGAGTCTTCCAAACACTGTACATCATCAAATGGAAACTGAACACTTGGCAGATTATGTGAAACAATCCTATTCCACAGGCAGATCCTCGGGAAGCAGTTAAAGTCTCTTGGTAATATATATTTGAGCGCAATAAAGGTCACTATCTGCTAGACCACAGGTGTAGGTAATTGCCCCAGCCTGCTGAGCTGCCACCATCTTCTTCACCTGAAAAATTAAAAGATGTAAAAAATTTGACATAGCAAGTAAATCAAACATAAAAAGACAATTAAAGAAGGTCCCTTATAATCAATTCAAAATGGGGTGGAAAACAGATAAAGAGAATACTTTGAAGGATTGTTGAGTTTGTCATATAATAGGTTGCAACAGGTAGTATGTTTGGGTTGAGATGGCATGCACTGTAAGGAATCCCACTACATGGTTTTGTGAAAAGAGATAAGGTGGTGAAAGACTTGTGCAAAATGACTTGTGGCAAATCTGAAGGGAAGATATGGGAGGAAGACACGAAGGAGATGGAGGGATGGAGTTAAAGAGGTTTTGGGGTATTGGAATCTGAACATTAAGGAGGGCAAGAAGTATGCATGGGACAGAATCAATTGGATCGGTGTGGTAAGGTTGGGGGGAATGAGTACTGTCAAAGGCTGAACCAGGGCATATGAAACTGTCAGTGTTAATCAGGTTAATGAGGTTGGCTATGGATGTTGGGCAATAATTTCAAGGCACTGTTCTTGACAGCTAAACAGTGGATGCATGCAAATGGTGCCACTGTTCATCTGTTCCTGACGCTACCTAATTAAAGTGGTAGAAGTAGCTATGTATGAAAAACCTGTATATTCAATTGGAGATCTGACAGGAAGCGGAGTTCTAAATGCCTCCTTACATTTGTTTTCTTCATACCTATTAACTGTTTCCTGCCTTGGCAAGATATTATGTGGAACATTTCACTACTTGTACAGTTAATCCATAATCTTATCAAAATGAATATCAACAAAGCAGGTCATAAGAAAAACTGACTCCTGTTCAAGAGCCCATAACATGAAGGCAATCAAAATCTACTTTAAATCCTTGTAAATGAAGAATCAGCTCAGTGGAGAAAAAGACTAATTTCAGCAAATTACTGAAAGAAGCTTGAGTGACATGCTAAGCAGTCGTGTCAAGTCAAACCAGCAGGTTCTGATGTGGAATGCCCAACTATCTTACTAAAGAAGTTATTACTCCCAACAACTGTCAATTAACAGCCAACTAAACAGGCCATAAAAACAACTATGATAATTATAAGGTTATTTTTCTCTCTGTCAAAATTGCTGATTCTGTAAAAAGAATACTTACAAAATACAAGAAAAGCAGTGACCATAAAATCATCAAACACAACAATACCGTATAGCAGGGATGGTAGGTAATAGGTGTATAAATCTAAACTTGTTTCATTAATGCATAAAAATTTTATTCATACAAAATCAAAGTTTTAGATATGGTAAGGCTTGAAGGATATATACTTTTCAATCTGGAAGTATTATGTATTCTAAGTATCAGTTATCAACAGTGCCACTCCTAGTTCTGTGGAATGTATCAGGTACAGTATAAACTTTCATCCTTGCCTCCACCATAATGTAATCACTTGAGGACTGGCAGGGGGTCTCATGGAGCAATAAATCAACTTTCCAGTGAGGTGTAGTGAGGCATGGAAAGTTGAGAGGTCTCTCACACATGAACTCCTTGACCCCCGTTATGTGCAAATGACTGTCAAACACACAGACTCAGTCATGATTTGGGGTTGCTTCATTGGAGAGTTAAGGGCGTGGGGGATTTCATGTACTTCCCAAGAACATTACAATGAATGGAGACTGCTACATTGAGGTTCTTCATGACAACATGATGAATTTTTATGAGATCCACGGCTGCAACTTCTTTATGAAAGGCAGTGCACCATGTCACAAGGCATAGAAGGCCATGGAATGGTTGTCTGACAAGCAGGTGAATGTCCTTCATTGGCATGGGAATTCTCCAGACCTGAATCCCATCGATGAGCTGTGGTCTCATATGAAGCTTAAACTTCAAGAAAGGAACACCACTTCAATTCCTTGCCTTCTTGAAGCCATCAGAGACATGTGCTTGAACGGAACTGACCTTCAATAGTGTAGAAACCTTACCGACTCATTGCTGTGACACATACAAGCTGTTTTGAAGGCACATGGGGCTACACTAAGTACTAAAATATTGAAAATAAAAGTTTTGTTTTTTATACCCTTTCCTCTGACTTTCCGCAGGTACTGTATGCCACATACAAATCCTTCTGTTTCTCCAAGTATGTCTTACACAAACTCTTCAAAGTAAACATCTGATCTGCTCATCCTGTCCAAAATAACAACTGCAATAACATATATAAATCACTTGGTACATACTATATGCACAGTTTATTATTTCATGACATATCAAAATACAAGATAAGTTATCAAAAGAGGAGAAGGGTTCTTTTCTTCTTTCTTTCTTCCATAACTGTTTGCTATTTCCTGCATTAGTGAGGTAGCACCAGGAACAGACAAATAAACATTATTCACTCACATCTACTCCCTAGCTGTCATGTATAATGAACCAAAACCAGAGCCTCTATCTATAACCATGCCCCATAGACCCTTATGGAGTTTCCTAGGGTAGTTAATTTTACAAGTAATTAAAAAGTAACCCACCACAGGCCAACTGCTCCAGCTGTGACGTTTCTACAGGCGACAACTGCAGAACAGTTTTCAAAACTGGCACCAAATGCTTCCTCTCTTCATCACTCCTTAGCAGTAGGAACTGAAAGTTAGGTGATACTATTAACACGTAAAATCATGCACAAGTATAGAACGTTACATAAAGAATAAAGTGCCATGTGACAGTTTGGACTTTTTAATTACACACGCACACTGTTAATAACAGGGCTCCATGACAGCATACAACTCTCTCCCAGTAATCCACATATACTAATCTTGCATGCACTCACATAAGAGTGATCAGAAAGCAGAGAAGGAAAGAAGTTTTAACTTGTGCTGCTGACTTTTCCTGATGACTGAGTCAGCTGTGGTGACCTGTTGTGCTGGGGATAGAGGGTGATTGTACTCATGGGGCCACTGAATTATATACTTTTGGGGCAAAAGGAGTCTGCTTAGTGTTTATCAAAATACAATTTCAGAGGCAGGGTTTGGCAACAGGATGTGTTTCTATTTCAATATTCGGTTTTGATGTAAATGATTATTTCTTCCTAGAAATAGAGTTCACAAACAGTGTTACAATCCAGGAAGAAAACCAGAAGAGTGACACATAATTTATTAGCCAAATCTGTACCCCGAATACAAAGGTAAGACTAGAATTGAAACCATCTCCTGGATAATTCTGACTGGTGCAAGTAAGAGAGAGAAAGCTCTACAATGAGTTTTCAGTTTTATGTGCTGTACAGTCTTTATCCTTGTGTATGTTTTCAGCTACAATGCTGCTGTGATACAAGAAACTGTGAAGAGTGAAAGATAAACAAATACATATACTGAGACAGAGAGTGAATATATTCTGAAAGCAAAAATAATAATATTTTTACAAGATCAGGAATGATCATCAAGCAACACTGTGGTTCTGATGTGTGTGAGCACCGTGTATACAAAATTTCATCAGAAACTACTGGACTGATTTCTAAAACATCTTAGACTGAACAAGAGGACAGAATGGGCAATTACAAAATATATTTTTTTTTCATACATGTTTGCCATTTTCCCACATCAGCAAGGAAGCCCCAGGAATGGATGAAAAAATGGCCTCACTTATTCACATCCACTCTCTAGCTGTCTTGTATATCACATCAAAACCAGAGCCCTCTCTCCACAATCAAGCCTTGCAGGTAGACCTTTCCATGGTTTCCCCTAGCCACTTCACATGCACTAGTTCAGCCCAATGACAGCACAACGTCCCCTGTAAACAACATTGCTCCAATTTGCTCTATTCCTTGCACACCTCACACCCTCCTGCATGTTCAGGCCCCAGGCCTCTAAAGCACCTTTAACTCCATCTTTTCATATCTGCCCTGATTTCCTGCTCTTCTCTGTTGCCTCCAATTCTGACATGTATACCCTCTTAGTCATTCTTTCCTTAATCATCCTCTCCATGTCCATTTCAGCAAGCCTTCTAATGCTCTTTTGTACATACATTATCATTTCTCATACAGCTAAAATCAACCCTCCTTACACCACATATGGCCCTCAAACATTTAATTTCCAACACATTCATCATATCCTTTACATTTTTGTCCAAAGCCCCAGCCTCACATTCACACAGCAGTGACCTGCATCAAACATACCCATCTTTGCCTTTAAAGACTGACCTCTTTCCACACATTCTTCAATGTGCCCAAGACCTTTGCCCCCTCATCCACCATATGGCTCCTTTCATTTTACTAACTTATTTTCCTTATCATGCCTTCCTGTACTTCACTATCAATGTCCGATATCATTATCATAAAGAGTAATGATGCTAACACTGTTCCCTGTAGTATTCCACAGAGACAGAGAGAGCATACCTTTAATGAAATTTCACCATGATGGATGGGCTAATGGGAAGTGCTCACCATGTATCTTGTTTGTGAATAACACAATTTCTCTCAACCATCACACACCTCCCATAATTCTCGATCTGAGGTTGATCAGTCACTTACCAAGTCCTCTTTTAAACATTCCTGTAGATGTCCCTCATTATTTCCTATTTCTCCTGGTATGAAACTGAATAGCCTTTCCAACTTCTTTGCCTGACTTATATACCCTTGTCCTATATCTTTAAAGATTTTTTTTCAAACTTGTCAGCCATTTCCTGCATTAGCATGGTATTGCTGGGAACAGATGAAGACAGGCCACACTCGTTCGCATCCATTTTCTAGCTATCGTGTGCAATGCACTGAAATCACAGCCTCCTATCCACAACCAAGCCTCACAGACCTATCCATGGGTTTATCAAGCTGCTTCACATGCCTTGATTCAGTCCAATGAAAGCACATTTCTCCTTGTATATCATATTGTTTCATTTCACTTGATCCCATGCACCCGTTTCATCCTCCTGCATATTTAGACTCTGACCACTCAAAATATTTTTCACTCCATCCCTCCATCTCCAGTTCGGTCTTCCCCTTCTCCCTTTCTGACATATATATCCTCTGTCAACCCTCCTTGTTCATTCTCTCCATATGTCCAATCCATTGCAGTATGTCTTCTTCATCTCTCTCAACCACATTCTTCTTATTACCACACCCTCTCTTACCCTTTTACTGCTTACTCGATCATACCACCTCACACCACATATTATCCTCAAACATTTCATTTCTAACACTTCCACCCTCCTCCACACATCTGTATCTATATCCATACAACATCACTGTGGCTTTTATACCTTAAAACATACCCATTTTCACCCTTCCAGATACCCTTTCTTTCCACACATTCCTCAGTCCTCAAGAACATTGGTCACACTCATCCATCCATGACTCACTTTTTGGTCCCATGTTCCATTTGCTGCCAAGTCCACTCCCATGAATCAAAAACATTTCTCTTCCATATTTTTTCTGTTCAAACTTACACCTCTGCCCTACTTAACCTACAGTTCAGAATTATTCAAAGGTTAATATTACTCCAAACTTGATGGGAGAGAGAATAAATTGTGTTATGAATTCATCTTAAAATTGGTGTAACTGCCAATCTAGCAAAAGAAATGCAACTGGACACAGCACAGAAGACAATTAAATAACATGTGTCAAATAGCCTTAACAGTACTTCATAACAGCATGGATGAATTCAAGAGATTTAGTCTCCTTGCCGTAGTTGTAAAACATTCAACTCATCACGGAGAAAATATATGCAGTAAGGAATTACTTTAAAATGGATGCAAACAGGCAAGGGAGACCCAATACAGAAAATGCCAGCAGTTTATATAACAAAATAATCATAGTAATAGACATTTCTTCATAAGAGGGATAATACAAATACAGTAAATGATAAGCACATCAACTATTCATTGTTCTGAAAATCAACTAAATGTCAGTTTTGGCAATATGTATGACTGATATTGATACTCATTATTGGTGAATAATGTCTGCTTATCAGCCCTATCAATATACTGAAAATTCTGTTAAACTTCTCACAGGTAATACTGATATGTTCAACAAACTTATACAGATCAATATATCAATTCACAGATAATCCTACCATCCACTTAACCTAAACCTTGCACATAATGCTTTTCAAAGATGCAGGCAAGCCATATCTGTTGCCACTCAAAATAATATCATCTATGTCATTACTGTCCTTCAGTGTTGTGTCTTTCTTGTATTCTTAACTATATCATCTAAAGCAATACTAACCTTTAGTATTACATTTTTCATATATTCCATGTTTTCCATGTGTTTCTCACGATTTTCATTTCTTGCTGATCTTCGAATTTCTTCCTTGAGAGCATCTGCTAGTTGTGTCAGTTTAGCATTTTCTGCTTCGGATTCATGTAAAAGTGATGTTAATTGTTGAATTCGCATTTCTCCAGCACTTAACTGAAAAGAGACAGAGTGTTGTAATTCTGTTTTGTAGCAGTCTTACACAATTGTCACTAAATACTACAGGCAAAGCCATATCCTTATGCATTACTGATAG
Organism: Panulirus argus; assembly: GCA_038088735.1. Taxonomy (NCBI): domain Eukaryota; kingdom Metazoa; phylum Arthropoda; class Malacostraca; order Decapoda; family Palinuridae; genus Panulirus; species Panulirus argus. The sequence continues at coordinate 5,686 of JAYMFT010055349.1, read as the reverse complement.
AAAAAATTACTGAGGCATACAAGGTTAAAGATTCTGCTTACGCATGTGATACAGTCTCAACAGCAAAAGGGTTACATACAGTGAAAAGAGCTTAGAGGATAATATTTGAAAAAAAATAAAGGTATGGGATAAGAAATAATTAAGACTTCTCTGAACAACATACAATATGATCCACTGAGACCTGTGCATATAGAAGTCTTATGAAAGGCAGTAAAGACAATCAAATGATAATCATAACTACATCACTATTAGACACAATCAAGAGAGGAAGACTGAACGATAATGCTGTTTACTAACATCACTTTTTATGCTGGGCAAAACTGCAGATTACCCAGCAGAAGACAACAAACTTGCTAGCTCCTTGATGAGGCAAGTCAGTTTGAAATGAAAACTGGAAACAGGGGTTGGTGGCTTGCTAACTGTGCATCTACAGTTATGAAGTTGGTCAAGCATATAAAAAAGTTTATATGCTACAAAACAGCTTAAATCAAGGAGACCTTTGTCTTAAGAATATGATAAATCAGAGTTCACGATAAAAGACAATGAATAAGTCATGCAGTTTGATAAACTGTTCGAACACTAAGTTACTGATCAGAATAAAAACTGCTTTTCATATGCACAAAAGAACCAGCAGGTAACACATATTCTGTGTTCAGTTTTGGAGAAGGGATGCTTTTATTCTTGACCCACTCACTGTGACGCATCTCTTGACCCACTCACTGTGACGCATCCCTTGACCCACTCACTGTGACAAGTGTTTAGAAATCACAATATTCTATTTTCTGTTCACTACAGCTGATGTGTACACAATCTTAATTTGTGAATTGCCCACCTCAGTCTCAATGCAAAATACACTGCCAATTATGACTGTGGTGGCATCCTTCACATTATTACCAGACATCACAGCTTAACATTTTTCAATACACTGTTTAGTCTATGTGAAAACGTCAAGGAGGCCTATATCCTCTTGTTATGTAATAATTTGTGAAGCTGTGAAAATTACACAGAACAATAAAAATTAGAGACAAAAATCCTTAATTATTATAGCATTTGCAATACAACTTCTAAAAATACTAGACGTCACTATGCATGCTTGATAGTACCCCTGACGTCACAGTACAGCAACATAAGTTAAAGAGTGCATAGTGCTCACCGCAGGAAAAAATAGAGTTATGAAGAATGAGTTATGTGAGTTAAGTGTTGTCGTGTTATGTATGACAAGGAGACACATTAGGTAGGAGCCTCAGCAAACACTGCTCTAGAGTTGCCCTCTGCTAGTGGCCTGTTAAGGGTGAGGCAATAAAGGCTACTTGTTATGGTGACTCTATTGTCATGGCCACCTCCTTGAGGGAGTTCCAATTGGAACAGGCATCAGAGATATAGATAGATAGAAGTTAAAGTGAATCTGGCACACGTAATACATTTTTCAACATGTTTTGATGTATATCATTTTATTCGAAAAATCAAGTTTTAGTTAATACTAGTCAAATAAGAAAAATAATTCAATTCTAAAAGCTCTAGCTCATAGCAAACAATGGATTTTCTGACAGATATTCAAAGATCTACACCCTAATATCTACATTAGCAGTAGGTCTTAGTCTACATCTAATGACTAAGATGCAAGTACTTTGTGGACCTAATTACAATAACACACTAATATACTTATGCAATACTGTGGACCTCTGTAACTTGAACATTGCATGAAGAGAACATTTCTTGTACATATTACGGTAAATGGATTACACAGCATACAGTTATGAAGTCTATATTGAAAGTTTTATTGAAAAGTTCACTTTTAATCTCCACATACATTTGTCTTACTTTTCTTACACACAGTGATGACTCATGATTAATGGAATATTAGTGACAATATAATAAGAAAGCAAGCATTCCAATGTAAACCATGTTTACCATCATCTATTCAAGTTCAGTACAGACAATACAAAATAATCTACCAGCAGAATTCAAGTTCCTTCGATCTTGTACATCTTTATCATCAATACTATTATCTTTACATAACCCTAAGGACACCTTCTCCTGGGGATCCTGCAGCTTCAAGGCTGCACTACAATCAGTCAGTAGCATGGAAAGAGCAAATTCTTTTAAATTAAGTTCTTTGACAAGGATGTACTCCAGTGATACAACCTTGCTAAAAAAAGACGTTTCATTCATGGTGTAATCACAAGCAGATGGAGTCTAGTAAAGTGATAGATAATAACATAATGGATGAGGGATTTTGACAAATGCTCTATGATCTTGCCACACAATGGTAGCCCTGCCTTTCTTATATATATATATCTATCTATATTTTATTATACTTGATCGCTGTTTCCCGCTTTAGTGAGGTAGCGCCAGGAAACAGACAAAGAAAGATCCATTCACTCACATACACACGTATATATACATACATGCACATATATGCACAATAAATACATATATATACCAACATATACATATATACATACACATGCATATACACATGTACATATTCATACTTGCTCGCCTCCATCCATTCCTGGCACCACCCCACCCCACAAGAAACAGCATAGCCACACCCTGTGTCAGCGAGGTAGTGCCAAGAAACAAGACGAAAAGAGGCCACATTCACTCACACTCAGTCTCTATCTGTCATGTGTACTGCACAGAAACCACACTTCCCTATCCACATCCATGCTTAACCCCAGACATTTCACATGCCCTAGTTCAGTCCACTGAAAGCATGTTGACCCTATTATACCACATTGTTCCATTTCACTCTATTTCATGCATGCCTTTCACCCTCCTGCATGTTCAGGCCCCGATTGCTCAAAATCTTTTTCACTCCATCCTTCCACCTCCAATTTGGTCTTCTACATTTCCTTGTTCCCTCCACCTCTCTGTCAACCTTTCCTCACTCATTCGTTCCATATGTCCAAACCATTTCAACATACCCTCTTCTGCTCCCTCGTCCACACTCTTTTTATTACGACATATCTCTCTTACCCTTACATTACTTACTTGATCAAACCACCTCACACTATAAATTGTCCTTAAATATTTCATTTCCAACACATCCACCCTCCTCCGTACAACCCTATCTATAGACAATGCCTCGCAACCATATAATGATGTTGGAACCACTATTCCTTCAAATATACCCATTTTGCTCTCCTCAGCAGCCCTATGACTCACTTCTGCTTCCATTGTTCTATTTGCTGCCAACTCCACTTTCACATATCTAAAATACTCCTTTTTCTCCAAATTTTCTCCATTCAAACTTATATCCCAACTAACTTGTCCCTCAACCCTGCTAAACCTAATAACCTTGCTCTTATTTACATTTACTCTCAACTCTCTCCTTTCACACACTTTTCCAGACTCAGTCATCAACTTCTGCAGCTTCTCACTCGAATCAGGTACCAGCGCTGTATCATCGGACAACAGGAATAGACTCATTTTCCAGGCCCTCACATCCCCAACAGATTGCATACTCGCCCATCTCTCCAAACCTCTTACATTTACCTCCCTAATCACCCCATCCATAAAAAATTAAACTACCATGGGGACATCACACATCCCTCCCGCAGACCGACCTTCACTGGGAACCAACCGCTCTCTCTTTTCCTAAACGTACACATGCCTCACACATATTTAATAAAAACTTCTCACCGCTTCTAGCAGCTTACTTCCAACACCATATATTCTTAATACCTTCCAGAAAGCATCTCTGTCAACTCTATCATATGCTTTTTCCAGATCGAAAAAGGCTCCATAAAAATCCATTTGTCTTTCTATGTATTCTCAAATACATTCTTCAAATTAAACACCTAATGCACACATTCTCTACCACTTCTAAAACCACACTACTACTCACTTCACCCTTTCAATGAATACTCTCCTATACAGTTTTCCAGGAACACTCTATCTCCTTTGCCTTTGTACAATGGCGCTATACATGCAGTTCGCTAATCCTGAGAGATTTCACCATGATCTATACATATATTAAATATTCTTACCAACCAATCAAAAACACAGTCAGTACCTTTCTTAATAAATTCAACTTCAGTACCATCCAATCCCACCGCCTTGCCGGATCTCATCTTCTGCAAGGCTTTTACCACCTCCTCTCTCTCCACCAAATCACTCTCCCTGACTCTCACTTCACACACGCTACATCTGCCACTCTATCTATCATCAAACACATCCCACAATCCTTCAAAATACTCACTCCATCACTACCTGTTATCACTTCCTTCCTTTCCCCCTTCACCGATGTTCCCATTTGTTCTCATGTCCTACGCATATTAATTACCTCCTTCCAAAATATCTTTTTATTCTCCTTAAAGTTTAATGATACTCTCTCACCCAAACTCTCATTTGCCTTCTTTTTCAACCTTTGCACCTTCCTCTTGACCTCCTGCCGCTTTCTCTCATACACCTCCCAGTCATTTGCACTTCTTCCTTGTAAGTATCGTCCAAATGCCTCTGTTTTCTCTTTCACTAACAACTTTATTTCTTCATCCCACCACTCACTACCCTTCCTAATCTGCATACCTCCAACCTTTCTCATGCCACACGCATCTCTTGCACATTCCATTATTGCTTCCCTAAATATATTCCATTCCTCACCCACTCCCCTCATTTGATTTGCCCTCACCTTTTGCCTTTCTTCACTCAATCTCTCTTCACAAAAGTCTCCTTTCGAAGTTCACTTACTTTCACCACTCTCTTCTTCCCGACATTCTCTCTTCTTTTTTGAAAACCTCTTCAAATCTTCACCTTCCCTTCCACAAGATAGTGATCAAACCTCCCACCAGCTGCCCTTCTCAAAACATCTACATCTAAAAGTCTCTCTTTTACACGCCTATCAATCAATATGTAATCTTTTAATGCCCGTTGACCATATTTCCTACTCATATACGTATACTTGTGAATATCTCCCATTTCAAACCAAGTATTCCCAATCACTAGTCTTTTTTCAGCACACAAATCAACGAGCTCTTCACCATTTCCATTCAAAACAATGAATACCCCATGTGCAATAATAATACCCTCAACTGCCACATTACTCATCTTCGTATTTAAATTATCCATCACTAATACGTGGTCTCGTGCACGAAAACTGCTGTCACACTCACTCAGCTGCTCCCAAAACACCTGCCTCTCATGAACTTTCTTCTCATTACTAGGTGCATAAGCGCCAATTGTCACCCATCTCTCACCATCACTTTCAGTTACACCCACATCAATCTATAATTTACTTTCTTACACTCTATCACCCACTCCCACAACTCCTGCTTCAGTAGCTATGCTGCTCCTTCCTCAGCATTTGTCCTCTCACAAACCTCTCACTTTATTCACAAAACGTTTCCGAACCATTTTTAACCTTTGCCCGTGAGTTTCGTTTCAATCAAAGTCAGAATATCCAGGTTTTTTCCTCAAAATATTTCCTATATCTCCTTTCTTCTCATCTTGGTTGCATCCACACACATTCAGACACCCCAGTCTGAGCATTCGAGGAGAATGACCACTTCCCGCTTGACTCCTTCTGTTTCCCCTTTTAGAAATTGAAAGGCAAGAATGGGAGCGTTTCCAGTCCCCCACTCCTGGCCCCTTTAATCGCCTTCTACGACACACGGGGAATACGCGGGAAATATTCTTTCTCGCCTATCCCCAGGAATATATATATATATATATATATATACAT
>JAYMFT010055338.1:0-15103 GCA_038088735.1 Panulirus argus | reverse complement strand
TATCACGCTTATTGCTGGTCATTAGTGAGTACCCTAGATGCCATGTTGCCCGCAGGTCATTGGTGAGTACCCAATGTAACTCTTTGCTCGTTGGTCACTGTTGACTACCCCAGGTAACACGCTGCTCATTTGTCACTGGTGAGTACCGCTGGTAACACGCTGGCTACTGGTCACTAGTGAGTAACCTAGTTATCACGCTGCCCGCGGGTCATTGGTGAGTACCGTAGGTAAAACGTCTCTGCTGGTCATTAGTGAATACCTCAGGTAACACGCTGCTCGTTGGTCATTGGTGAGTACCCAAGGTAACACGCTGCCCGTTGGTCACTGGTTAGTCCCTCAGGTATCACGCTGCCCGATGGTCACTGGTGGGTACCCAATGTAACACGCTGCCGATGGCCACTGGTAAGTAACCCATGTAACACGCTGGCGATGTTCCTGGTGAGTATCCCATGTAACACGCTGTTCTCTGGTCAGTGGTAAGTTCCCAAGGTAACACGTTTCTCGCTGATCACTAATGAGTACTCCAGGTATCAAGCTGCCCCAGATATAATGTTGCCGGCTCAGTATTGGTGACTACTCTAGGTAACACGCTGCCCGCTGGTCACTGTTGAGCAGCCCAGGTAACACGCTGCTCACTGGTCACTGATGAGTACCGCAGGTAACACGTTGGCTGCTGGTCAATAGTGATTACCCCAGGTATCACGCTGCTCGCTGGTCACTGGTGAGTGCCCCAGGTAACATGCTGCCCGCTGGTCACTGGTGAGTACCCTAAGTACACGCTGTTCGTTGATCACTGGTGAGCGCCCAAGGTGTCAAGCTGATTGCTGGACATTAGTGAGTACCGCAGGTAACACACTGCTCGCAGGTCACTGGTAAGTGCCCAAGGTAACTCTCTGCCCGCTGGTCAGTGTTAAGTACCTCAGGTAACACGCTGCGCACTGGTCACTGGTGAGTGCCGCAGGTAACACGCTGGCTGCTGTGAATACCTCAGATAACACATTGCTCGCTGGTCACTAGTGAGTACCCCAGGTATCACGCTTCCCTCTGGTCACTGGTGTGTACCCCCAAGTAACATGCTGTCCGCTGCTCATTGGTAAGTACTCAAGGTAACAAGCTGCCGATAATCTCTGGTGAGTACCTCAGATATCACGCTGCCCGCTCCTCACTGGTGAGTACCCAAGGCATCACGATGCCCGTTGGTCAGTAAATAGTACCCCATGAAACACGCTGCCGGTGGTCACTTGTTAGTTTCCCATATATTACGCTGCTCGCTTTTCACTGGTGAGTACCTCAGGTAACACGCTGCCCCCTTGTCAATGGTGAATACCCCAGGTAACATGCTGCCCGATGGTCAGTTGTGAGTATCCCGGGTAACACGATGTCCTTTGGTCACTGGAGAGTACCCAAGGTGATACGGTGTCTGCTGGTTAGTAGTGAGTACCCCAAGTAACACCCTGCCGATGGTCGCTTGTTAGTATCCCAGGTAACACGCTGCCCGCTTCTCAATGGTAAGTAACCCAGGTAACACGCTGCCCGCTCGTCTGTTATGAATTCCCCAGGTAACACGCTTCTCGCTGATCACTGATGAGTACCTTAGGTATCATGCTGCCCCCTGGTCATTAGTGAGTATCCCAGATATCACGCCTCCCGTTGGTCATTGGTGAGTACCCTAGGTAACTAGATGCCCTATGGTCACTGTTGAGTACCCAAGGTAACACGTTGCGCGCAGGTCATTGTTGAGTACCTCATGGAATACGCTGCTCGCTGGTCACTGGTGAGAAAGCCAGGTAACACGCTACGGGCTGGTCACTGATGAATACTCCAGGTAACACGCTTCCCATTGGTCACTGGTGAGTACTTCAGGAAAAACGATGCCCGCTAGTCACTGGTGAGTACCCCAGGTAACACACTGCTGATGGGCCCTGGTTAGTACCCCAAGTAACATGCTGTCTGCTGCTCACTGGTGAGTATCCAAGGTAAGAATCTGCGGATATTCTTTGGTTAGTACCCCAGATAACATACTTCCCACTGGTCATTGGTGAGTACCTCAGGTAGCACGTTGCTTGCTGGTCAGTGGTGAGTAACTCAGGTAATATACTGCTCGCTGATCACTGGTATCACGCTGCCCGCTGGTCACTGATGAGTACCAGAGACATCGTGCTGCCCGCTTGTCACTGGTGAGTACCCCAGATAACTATCTGCCCACTGGTCACTGTTGAGTACCAAGATAACACACTGCACGCTAGTCACTGGTGAGTACCCCCAGCTAACCCGCTGCCCATTGGTCATTGGTGAGTACCCCAGTGAACACGCTGCCCGTTGTCCTTTAGTGAGTACTCCCAGTTAAAATGTTGACTGCTGATCTGTGGTGAATACCCCAGGTAACACTCTTTTCTCAGATCACTGGTAAGTACCCTAGGTATCACGCTGCCCCCTGATCATTAGTGAGTATCCCAGTTATCACGCTGCATGTTAATCACTGGTAAGAACCACAGGTATAACGGTGTCCGCTAGTCACTGGTGAGTAACCCAGGTAACTCTTTAAACGCTGGTCATTGTTGAGTACCTCAGGAAACACGCTGCTCACTGGTCACTGGTGAGTACCGCAGGTAACATGCTGCCTGCTGGCCACCAGTGAGCATCCCAGGTAACCCGCTGCCCTCTGGTCAGTGGTGAGTTCCACAGTTAACACGTTTCTTGCTGATCACTGGTGAGTATTCCATGTATCAACTTGCCCGCTGATCACCAGTGAGTGCCCCAGATATCATGCTGTCCGCTGGTCGCTGTTGAGTCGTCAACGTAACACACTACCAGCTGGTCACTGTTAAGTACTCCAGGTAACTAACTGCCTGCTGGTTACTGCTGAGTACCTCAGGTAGCCCTCTGCCCGCTGGTCAGTGATGAGTACCCCAGGTGACATCCTGCCGTCTGGTCGCTGTTGAGTACCTCATGTAACACGCTGCTCGTTCGTCACTGGATAGTACCCCAGGTAACACGCCGCTAGTTGATCACTGGAGAGTACCCCTGGTGTCACGCTTATTGCTGGTCACTAACAAATACCCCAAATATCATGTTGCCCACTAGTCATTAGTTAATACCCCAGGTAACTCTCTTACCGCTGGTCACTGTTCCCCAAGGAAAACGCTGCTCACTGGTCACTGTTGAGTACCGCAAGTAACACGCTGCCTGCTGGTCACTAGTGAGTATCCCAGGTATCACTCTGTCCACTGTTCAATAGTGAGTATCTCAGGTAACACGCTGCCCGCTGGTCACTTGTGAGGACCGCAGGTAACACGCAGCCTACTGGTCACTAGTAAGTACCCTAGGTATCATGCTGCCTGATGGTCACTGGTGAGTACTTCAGGTAACACGCTGACAGCCCGTCAGTGGTGAGTGCCCCAGGTAACACGCTGCCCGCTGGACACTGGTGAATACCCCAGGTAACACGCTGGTCGTTGCCCAGTGGTGAGTACCCCAGGTATCACGCTGCTCACTGGTCACTGGTGAGTACCGCCGGTAACACGCAGCCCGCCGGTCACTGTTGAGTACCGCAGGTAACTAGCTGTCCGCTGGTCACTGGAGAGCATCTCTGATAGTACGCTGCCCGCTAGACAGTGGTGAGTACCCCAGGTAACATGTTGCCCGCTGGTCAGCGGTAAGTACCCCAGTTAACACGCTGCTCATTGGTCACTGTTGAGTATACAGCTACCACGTTGCGCGCTATTCATTGGTGAGTACCTCATGTAACACGCTACTGGCTGGTCACTGGTGAGTACTCAAGGTATAGCGCTCCTCATTGGTCACTGGTGAGTACTTCAGGTAAAACGCTGCCCGTTAGTCACTGGTGACTTCCCCACGTGAAACGCTGCTCGCTGGTCACTGATAATTACCCCAGTTAACACGTTGCTGATGGTCACTGATTGATTAGTTCCCCAGGGAAAACGCTGTCCGCTGCTCACTGGTAAGTACCCAAGGTAACTAGTTGCCCACTGGTCATCGGTGAGCACCTCAGGTAACACGTTGCTTGCAAGTCAGTGGTGAGTACCCCAGATAACATGCTCCTCGCTGATCACTGGTGAGTACTCCAGGTGTCACGCTACCCACTAGTCACTAATGAGTGCCCCAGATATCATGCTGCCCGCTGGTTACTGGCGAGTACCCCAGGTAACATGCTGCCCGCTGGTCACTGGTGAGTACCCAAGGTAATACTCTGCCCGTTGATCACTATTGAGCAGTCAAGGAAACACGCTGCCGGCTGGTTACTGTTGAGTACCCCAGGTAACTTGCTGCCTGCTGGTTAGTGATGAGTATCTCAGGTAGCTTGCTGCCTATGGTCCCTGGTGAGTACCTCAGGTAGCACGCTGTCCGCTGGTCACTGATGAGTACCCAAGGCAACACGCTGCATACTGGTCACCAGTGAGTACCCTACGTGACACCCTGCCCTTTAGTCACTGCTGAGTACCTCAGGTAACACGTTGTTCGCTTGTCATTGGTGAATAGCCTAGCTAACAGGCTGACACCTGGTTAGTGGTGAGAACCCCAGGTAACACGATGCCCGCTGGCCAGTGGTGAGTACCTCAGGTAACACGCTGCTCGTTGACCAGTGGTGAGTGCCCCAGATATCACGTTGCTCGCTGATCACTAGTGAGTACCCCAAATATCACACTGTCCGCTGGTTACTGGTGAATACCTCTGGTAGCACGCTGCCCGCTAGTCCATGGTGAGTGCCTGAGGTTGTAAGATGCCCGTTAGTCACTGCTGACTACCTCAGATAACAAGCTGCACGCTGTTCACTGGTGAGTACCTCAGATAACACGCTGCCCGCTAGTCATTAGCGAGTACCCCAGGTAACACGCTACCCGCCGTTCATTGGTGAGTACCCCAGTTAACACGCTGCTCGATGGTCAATAGTGAGTACCTCAGGTAATACGCTGCTGATGGTCACTTGTTAGTACCCCAGGTAACACGCTGTCCGCTGATTAATGGTAAATATCCCAGGTAACACGCTGCCTTTGGTCAGTATTGAGTACCCCAGGTAACTAGCTGCCCTTTGTTCACTGCTGAGTACCTCAGGTAACATGCTAACAGCTGGTCAGTGGTGAGTACCCCAGGTAACACGCTGCCTGTTGGCCAATGGTGATTACCCCAGGTAACACGCTACTCATTGACCAATGATGAGTACTTAAGGTATCAAGCTACCCGCTGGTCACTACTGAAAACCCCATATATCACACTGCCCGCTGGTCACTATTGAGTGCCCCATATATCACACTGCCCGCTGATCACTGGTGAGTACCCCAGGTATCACGCTTCTCGCTAGTCACTAGTGAGTACCCCAGGTGCCCGTTATCCCTGTTGAGTACCTCAGGTAAAACGATGCCCACTGGTCACGAGTGAGTACGTTAGGTAACACGTTGCCTGCTGGTCACTGGTGAGTACTCCAGGTAACTAGCTGTCCACTGGTTACTGGTGGTTACTTCAGTTAGCACGCTGCCCACTAGTCCCTGGTGAGTACCTTAGATAGCATGCTGCCCGCTGGTCCCTGGAGAGTACCTCAAGTAGCACTCTGCCCGCTGGTCATAGGTGAGTGCCCTATGCAACACGCTGCCTACTGGGCACCAGTGAATACCCTTCGTGACACCCTGCCCTTCGGTCACTGCTAAGTACCTCAGGTAACAAGCTGCCAGCTGGTCACTGGTGAGTACCTCAGATAACACGCTGCCCGCTAGTCATTGGTGAGTACCATAGCTAACATGCTGCTCGATGGTCCCTGGTGAGTACCCCAGGTAACACGCTGCCCGCTGCTCCCGGTAGAGTACCTCAGGTAACACGATGCCCGCTGGTTACTAGTGAGTACTCTAGGTATCACGCTGCCCACTGGTCACCAGTGAGTGCCCCAGATATCATGCTGCCCGTTGGTTACTGGTGAGTACCCAAGGTAACTCTCTGCATGCTGGTCACTCTTGAATACTCAAGGTAACGTGCTGCCCGCTGGTCACTGTTGAGTACCCCAGGTAGCACGCTTCTTGCTGATCACTAGTGAGTACCCAAGGTAACTAGCTGCCTGCTCGTCCCTGGTGGATACCCCAGGTAACACGCTACCCGCTGCTCCCGGTAGAGTACCTCAGGTAACACGATGCCCGCTGGTCACTAGTGAGTACCTCAGATAACAAGCTGCCCACTGGTCACTGGTGAGTACCCCAGTTAACACGCTGCTCGATGGTCACTGCTGAGTACTCCAGGTAACACGCTGCTGATGGTCATTTGTTAGTATCCCAGGTAACACGCTGCCCGTTGGTCAATGGTAAGTACCTCAGGTAACACGCTCCCTATGGTCAATATTGAGTACTTCAGGTAACTAGCTGCATTTTGTTCACTACTGAGTACCTCAGGTAACATGCTGACAGCTGGTAATTGGTGAGTATCCCAGCTAACACGTTGCTCGTAGACCAATGGTGAGTATCCAAGGTATTACGCTGCCCGCTGGTCACTAGGGAGTACCCCAGATATCACAATGCCCGTTGATCACTGGTGAGTATCTCAAGTAACACGTTGCCAGCCGGTCACTCGTGAGTACCGCAGGTAACTACCTGTCCGCTGGTTTCTAGTGAGTACCTCTGGTAGCACGCTGCCCGCAAGTCCCTGATGCTTACCTAAGATTGCAAGCTGCCCGCCTGTCACTACTGAGTACTTCAGGTAAAACGCTGCCAGCTGGTCACTGGCGAGTACCTAAGATACCACGCTGCCCGGTGGTCAGCGGTGAGTTTCCCAGGTAACACGTTTCTCGCTGGTCACTGGTGAGTGCTCCAGGTATCACGCTGCCCACTGTTCACTAGTGAGTGCCCCAGATATCATGCTGCCCGCTGGTTACTGGCGAGTGCCCCAGGTAACTCTCTGCACGCTGGTCACTCTTGAATACTCAGGGTAACGCGCTGCCCGCTGGTCACTGTTGTGTACCCCAGGTAGCATGCTTCTCGCTGGTCACTAGTGAGTACCCCAGGTAACTAACTGCCCGCTGGTCTCTGGTAAATACCCAAGGTAACACTCTGCCCGCTGGTCTCTGTAGAGTACCTCAGGTAACACTATGCCCGCTGGTCACTGGTGAGTGCGTTAGGTAAAAAGTTACCCGCTGGTCATTGGTGAGTACCTCAGGTAACTAGCTGCACGCTGGTCCCTGAAGAGCACCGCAGGTAACACGTTGCCAACTGGTCCCTGGCGAGTACCCTAATTATCACTCTGCCCGCTTGTCACTGCTGGGTATGTCATGTAACACGCTTCCAGCTGGTCGCTCGTGAGTACCCCAGGTAACTAGCTGCCCGCTAGTCACTGGCTGGTCCGTGGTGAGTACCTCAGGTAGCACGTTGCCCGCTGGTTACTGGTGCGTACCTCAGATAACACGCTGCCCACTGGTCACTACTGAGTACCCCAGGTGACACCCTACCCTCTGGTAACAGACTGGTCGTTCGTCACTGGTGAGCACCCCAGCCAACACACTGCCCGCTGGTCACTGTGAGTGCCCCAGGTATTTACCTGCCCGCTGATTACTGGTGAGTACTTCAGGTAGCACGCTTTCCACTAGTCCCTGGTGAGTACCTCAGGTAGCACGATGACAGCTGGTCAATAGTGAGTTCCCCAGGCAACACGCCGCATACTGGTCACTAGTGAGTACCCTACGTGACACCTTGCCCTTCGTCACTGCTGAGTACCCCAGGTAACACGATGTCCACTAGCCAATGGTGAGTACCCCAGGTAACACGCTGCTCGTTAACCAATGGTGAGTACCCCAAATATCACACTACCCTCTGGTCTCTGGTGAGTATCTCAGGTAACTAGCTGTCTGCGGTTACTGGTGAGTATGTCTGGTAGCACGCTGCCCGTTAGTCCCTGTTGAGTACCCGAGGTTGCAAGCTGCTCCCGTTTGTCACTGCTGAGTACCTCAGGTAACAAGCTGCCCGCTGGTCACTGGTGAATACCTCAGATAACATGTTGCCCACAAGTCATTGGTGAGTACCCCAGATAACACGCTGCCCGCTGGTCAGTGGTAAGTACCCCAATATTGAGTACCCAAGGTAGCTAGCTGTCCGCTGGTTACTGTTGAGTAGTTCATGTAACACGCTGCCAGCTGGTCACTCGTGAGTAGCCCAGGTACCTAGCTGCCTGCTGGTCACTGGAGAGTATCTCAGGTAGCACTCTGCCCGCTGGTCCCTGGTGAGTACCTCAGGTAGCACGCTACCTGCTGGTCACTGCTGAGTACCCTGGGCAACACGCTGCCTTCTGGTCACCAGTGAGTACTCCAGGTGACACTCTTCTCTTTGATCACTGCTAAGTACCTCAGGTAACACGATGCCCGCTGGCCAACAGTGAGTACCTCAGGTAACACGCTGCTCGTTGACCAATGGTGAATATCCCAGGTAACAAGCTGCCCGCTTGTCACTGCTGAGTGCCTCAGCTGCCCACTGGTCACTGGTGAGTAACTCAGACAACACGCTGCCCGGTAGTCAGTGGTGAGTACCTCAGGTAACACGCTGTTCGATGGTCACTGATGAGTACCTCAGGTAACACGCTGACGATGGTCACTTATTAGTATCCCAGGTAATACGGTGCCCGCTGGTCAATAATAAGTATCCCAGGTAACACGCTCCCTATGGTCACCCCAGGTAACTAACTGCCCTTTGGTCACTGCTGAGTACCTCAGGTAACACGCTGACAGCTGGTCGTTGGTGAGTAACCCAGCTAACACGATGACAGTTGGTCAGTGGTGAGTACCCCAGGTAACACGCTGCCCATTGGCCAATGGTGAGCACCCAGGTAACTCCCTGCTCGTCGACCAATGGTGAGCACCCAAGGTATCACGCGTCTAAGACAGGACGCACATCTCCTGAAAACAGTTTTAGCCAATTTCCTTAGTCCAGTAATCCAGTAGCTATTTCTTAGGATGGACAAAAGTGTAGAAACACCTGCATGTTTAAGTAATTGGTGGTGACACAGTGTTATAAGGTGTGCAACATGCCCAGATAGAACCAAAATGGGATGTTTGTTCTCATATTCCACGTCAGCCTGATCTAGTCTACCCTTGACTCTTAACAATCCATTAGTATCTAAAATTGGATCAAGTTTGCTTAATGAAGATCCCTTTGAAAGTTGTTTTCATTGACTCAGTGCCTTAATTTCTATTGGATAAGCATATCTTTGTACACAATAGAGCAATTATACTTTAGTCTTTGCTAATTCCTCATATGCCAAAGGACCAGAACATTTGCCACCTTTAAGTTTACAATTAGCTATGAACCTGAAGACCCAAGCAACAATGTTTATAGCTTTTTACGAAGGCTACTTCAGTGTATGAATTCAAACACAGATGGTGATGTATTAACAGCAACTTATCACAATTCTCATCCAGGGACAGAGTCTGTAGCTCCTGACCTACGTCGTGTTAAGGGACGGATAGCCATGCAGGGCCATTCACCCACTGAGGCGCTGGCACAAGTTGCTCAGCAAACACACCTCTGGAAATTAAATCTGCAGGGTTACATTTCCCGGGACAGTGGTACCAGTTACTAGGTGAAGTTAAGCCTAGTATTTCTCAGACTCTATTTCTCACAAAAGTTTTCCACCTGTTAGGTTCTCCCTTGATCCATGATAGCGTAACAGTGGAGTCAGTCCAACAAACAATAGGTACATCAAGATGTAGAGCATTGTAAACAAAGGTCACAAGTCTTGCACGCAGGACAGCGCTAATCCATTCAAGACGAGGCAAAGTTAGGCTTTTAAGGGGAGCTACCCTTCCCTTAGACGTGATAATGGATACCTTAAATTTACCATTCGATTGAGGAACTCTGATGTACACACAAGCCCCATACCCCTTCTCTGATGCATCACCAAATCCATGAAGCTCTGCACCTGCCATCAACTTCCAGGAAGTACCGGGGAAATAGCAGCGATTAACTCTCCAGAGCTGAAAAGTATCAATACCTTTAATCCATTTCTGAAAATGGAACAATAGTTCACCAGGAAGTACTTCATCCCACCTAATACCAAGCCGCCATATGTCCTGGAACAAAATCTTAGCATAGTAAAGGGACTTGTAAACCAAAGGGGGTCAAATACTCGAGCAATACAACTGAGGACAGCTCTCTTCGTGGCTACTAGCTCTAAAGAAGAATCTGTGTAGAAGCTATATCAAAAGAGAAACAATCTTGATTCTTATTCCGCTACATACTAAGAATCTTAATAGCTTCCTCTTCACTTACGTTATCTGAATTATTAGTGAAACTCTCCATTAAATAATTACTATTAGAGGTCCATTTTGATAATAACATCCTAGCCTTCTCAAAAATCGAGCATGCCTCATTAAATTTGGCTTGGCCTTCCTTAATGCTCTCCGCACCGGACAACCAGTCATCGACATACAAATTTTCCCTTAACTCCTTTACAACACCAGACTCAGGTAAAGTGTTAAGATGGTACTTAATGGTGGCATTTAAGAGAAAAGGACTACTCTTATTACCAAATGGGACTCCGGGGAATCACATCATGCGAATCTTATCTCCGTATTCACAAAGAAATCTGTGAACATCCCGATCTTCCTTACAAACACTTATCTGAAGAAAAGCCTTGGTGGTATCTGCTGTCAGTGCAACTGGCCACTTTCTAAATCTTAAGAGTATTTCCACAAGGTCTGGGTTAAGAGGAGGGCCACTCTCTAAACAATCATTTAACGATATACCATTATAACTGGCAGCTGAGGCATCAAAGACAGGCATTACCTTAGAGGAAGAGCTGTTCTCTCGTACCAGAAGACGATGGGGAAGGTAATAGGAGGGATGAACACTTTCCAGCTCTGGAGTTGGCACTTCATCACAAATTCCCTCCTGTTCATAATTTAAAAGTACAGAGTCAAAATTATTCTTAAGATTTGGATCTTGGCCAAACTCACGACTTAAATTATCCAACCGCTTCCTGGCAAGCTTTACATTATTCTGCAGGTCAAGTTCAGCATTCTCAGACTTCCATGGTAAAGAAACCTCATACCTGCCATTACAAAACTTAATACTTACATCAAATATGAGCTGAATTTGATTAGGGAAACTTTCATCACAAGCAGCTCACTCGGGGGGAATTCAAATAGTTTCCAAGTCCCAAACTTTATGCACCATAGACTCAGAAACATGATTAATACACAAAACAGGGGTACTCACTCCTCCCTGTCTGCAAGAATCATTCTAGGAACCAGATAATATCTATCCAAAGACAGACTCTTGGGCAACCAGTCCCCCTGAATGTAAAACCTGGTTAGGAAGCACAAATTTCCAGTAAACATCCATTCCTACTAGAATGTTAACAGTGACACGACGGCCTTGCATGTAATTATCTGCCAAGGGTAAGGACTCAAAACTCAGGAGCCTGTCTTTAGGAATACTAGGACGTAACACTGGAGTACATATGGTGGGAATTTCAGTTGCAACTAGAGAATGTCCTGCTCCCTTGAAGTCTCTTAACTTCATATCAAACAGGTTACATACTTGACCCTTTTGATTCTTATCACCAAAGGCAGAGTAACTGATGGGCTCAGAACATATCCACGTTGGCTTTACCTTTCTTACTAAGCTGCTTGAAACATAGGATCTATCAGAGTCAGGCCTACTTAGTGTTGCTTAGAAATGAGATTGTACCAGCGTCAGTGCCTGAACCCCTTTCTCTTCACTCCTAAGTGGGTGTACAGATTCATCACTTGTACAAACCTTACTCTTCTTGTGCGAAACAGACAAACCTTTAAGGCAAAAAAGGGACATTATGATTACCATTACATAAAGTGCATTTAGATTTACATCCCTTTGAAAAGTGTCCCTTACCAAGGCACCTAAAACACAATTCTGCAGAACGTACTCTTTCTTCACTCTCTGGACGAGTGAGTTTCAAGACGTCATAACGTTTCTCACTCGCATGGGATTTATTACAAAATTCACACCTATTTGTTGCCGACTTACAGGAAGTCTGTAGGGCAGTGGCTGTACCAGGGGGCAGTTTCCTCCGTTCAAACCCCACGGCTCCAACACGGCCCTCCTCACTGCGGCTTCCATCCCTGTAAGCCTCAGAACGTTCCCGGCGTTCAATTTCCCTCTGAAGAAAGGACATAAGTCGGGAAAGATCACTTTCATGGCTCAAACCTTCCCTTGACCACTCCATGCGTAAGTCATGAGGGAGGCGTGACAAGATGATGGGAGTTAACGCAACCTCGTACTTCTTACCCTCAACTCCCAAGGCCTCCAAAGTACGCGTATGAGAGCTAAGCTAATTATCTAATTTCCACAGAGAGGCAATATACTTAGATCCAGAACACTTAGCAGGCATAGAAATGTTCAAGAGTGCCTGAATGTGTGCAAATATAATACGTAGAGGCTTACCAAACCTATCCTTCAACATCGAACAGGCGGCAGAGTAATTTGCAGTTGTCAGCAAATCACTCTCCTTGCCTCACCTTTCAAGGCAGACCGTAAATATCCGAACTTACTGATATCAGGAATATCTGCCTCACTCACAAGTGCCTCAACCTGTTCCCAGAAGGACTGCCACTCAAGCACATCACCACTAAATTCAGGCAACTCGATACTGGGAAGTCTAATGTTTTTCGACATAGAATCTGTCGATCCACTGGCGCTCGAGGTAGATTCACCTGGTTTCATCATGTCAGCTTAACTTCTGAGCAGCTTGCACTCTGCAGGTCCTGGCTCGCCGGAGAAAGTGGTCTGCGGCCTCAGTATCCTCTTTTAGCTTAACAGGATCGCCAGTCTCCAGTTCCACGGGGCCCTGGGCTTCGTCCAAGGCGGCAAGACGTCGATGAAAATCCTCTATGGCGTCTTCCACCTCCACCTCGGTCACCTCAGCCGCAGCCACAAACCTCGACAATGCCATCCATGGCTGACCGGCTGACCCAGCCCTTGGCCGCCACCCGCCGACGCTCCAGTTGCTTATCCTCGCATGCCATTTCGCCAGTCGTTCGGAGATATTCTTCTCAATAGCTGAATCTCCCGGGTTTGGGCACCATTATGTTGCTCCTAACAAGCAGCAGAAAAGGGACAACACGGTGAGAACCTCAAATCAGCGAGGTAGAGGCAGCTGGAGAGAGAGGGAAAACCCAAACATGGGAGAAGCGGGGTGGTGACGTGACTGTATTTTACATGTCATCAGAGTACAATAACTCGTACATGTGAAAAAGAAACTCAATCTTGGGAAACAAACATATCAAGAATTATAAATGAGGAGGAAAATGATACACGAATAGCTAAATATTAACCCACAGCATATTTGTGTAAATATACTTCAAAGAAAAGAGAGCACCTTTTAGGGGAGACTTGCTCCGAGAATGATAATCACTCAGCACTTCCAACATTGCCAGCCAGTTACTGGTGAGTACCTCAGGTAACTAGCTGTCCGCTGGTTATTAGCGAGTACCTCTGGTAAAACGCTGCCCGCTAGTCCCTGGTGTTTACCAAAGGTTACAAGCTGCCAGCTGGTCACTGGTGAGTTCCTCAGATAACAAGCTGCCGCAAGTCATTGGTGAGTACCCTAGGTAACGCGCTGTCTGCTGGTTACTGGTGAGTACCCCAAGTTAGCCTCTTCCCTCTGGTCACTGGTTCCCTTTACATACACAAGGGAACGAACTACCACTTTATAATCACACCTGACATATGAAATAAAGAAAAGATGGCGATAATGTTTAACATGACTGGACACATAATGGATTAGAGTCTGTTGCTCATATTTAGAGAGAACGAGAATGAAGAGCTATAGCATAATATAAGGTAGAAAAGCATGTTATATTAGTGTCTGTTGGTGACAGAGACGTACCCTAGCCTGGCCCGCTACTGCCTTAGGATGAAGGACCGTGTTTTCCCTGACTGGAACCAGCTGCTCGACCCGCCTCAGTGACACCTGCCAACCTGGCGAGTAAGTAGTCATTTGTAATTACAATGCAGAATGTAGCTAACAATGTTTTTCATAATCTTTTTCATAGATATGAAAAAGTGTGACATATTTCGTAACTTAAATGCCTCATGTAAATGATGACGGACAAGTAAATAACATGATCAGCGTGAGTCAACAGAGCCCAGTGTTCAAGATAATTTGGTCTGATGAGGGAGACTCCCCTAAGGCGACTCTCAATCTCCACCACCCTTATCTCTGACAATTGCCGCCTCTCCTCACCAAGGCCAGCCCCACGCCTCCGGTCACTCACCGCCACCACTTACCTCTCCCTCCTCAGGCCACTCGTTGTCGCCACTACCATTTCTCTTTCCCAGGCCAGCCCTACAACCCCCGTCACTCACCATCATCTCCCCCCTCTCCTCCCAGGCCAACCCCACCCCCCCCCCCCCGTTACTCATTGCTACCACCTCTCCCCCCTCAGGCGAACCCCGCTCTCCCGTCACTCACCACAACCACCACTCCTCCCTCAGACCAGCCTCTCGCTCCCCTTCACTCACCGCTACAACCTCTACTCATCCAAGCCAGTTTCCTGCCTCCCGTCACTCAGTCCTGCCACCCCGACTCCCTTAGGTCAACATCACATTTTCCGTCACTCACCTGTGCCATCTCTGCTCCCCCAGGTCGGCTTTAGACACCTGTCACTCACCTCTGCCAGCCTTGTTTTCTCAGGTCAAACCTCATGCCTCCCGCCACTTACCCATGCCACCACTGCTCCCCCAGCTCAACCTCACGCCCCCGTCGCTCACCTGTGCCACACCTGCTCCCCCAGGCCAACCTCACACTCCCAGTCACTCATCTCTGCTACCTCTACTCCCCAGGTCAGCCTCATATTCCCCGTCACTCACCACTGTCACAATTGCTTCTCTCCACTGATGCCCCGGCCGTGCTGAGGAACTCTGGGAGTCAGTGAAATCGATGTATGACCAGCTGCAGAGAATATTCTGTGTATGAATAAAGTGTTTACTGATTGATGCATTCTTTTCATACCAAGAATCTTTTGGTTGAATACGCGCTTATGCACTCAGGCACGTACACATCTAAACACAAAAATAACACATACACCACTGTGCATTTTCTCTCTCTCTCTCTCTCTCTCTCTCTCTCTCTCTCCATATAT
>JAYMFT010055327.1:0-15103 GCA_038088735.1 Panulirus argus | reverse complement strand
TCCTACACCGTGGCTTCTAAACCATAGCTTTTGCACCGTGGCTCCTGCACCGTAGCTCCTACAACGCGGCTTCTGCATCGTGGCTCCTGCACCGTGGCTCCTACACCGTGGCTGCTGCACCGTGGCTTCTGCACTGTGGCTCCTGCGCCGTGGCTCCTGCACCGTAGCTCCTACACCGTGGCTCCTGCACCATGGCTTCTAAACTATAGCTTTTGCACCGTGGCTCCTACACTGTGGCTCCTGCACCGTGGCTTCTAAACCGTGACTACTGCACCGTGGCTCCTGCACCGTGGCTCCTACGCCGTAGCTCCTGCACCGTGGCTCCTACACCGTGGCTCCTACACCGTGGCTTCTAAACCATAGCTTTTGCACCGTGGCTCCTGCACCGTAGCTCCTACAACGCGGCTTCTGCACCGTGGCTCCTACACCGTGGCTCCTACACCGTGGCTCCTACACCGTGGCTTCTAAACCATAGCTTTTGCACCGTGGCTCCTGCACCGTGGCTCCTACACCGTGGCTGCTGCACCGTGGCAGCCTTTCTCTTAGCGAGCACAAGCTGTCGCGACCTTAATGACAGCGCTTCAAGATTCTGGAAACTTAGAAAGACCCAAGAAGATCTCACAGGATCCTGGGATGTTACAAGATTGCTGCAAGTTCGCCTGAGCTACTAGAACGTCCTGCAAAGTTTTACGAGGACATAAAAGTTTAAATGATCTCCAGCAAGATCTGACAAAGTGCTGGAAAGTATAAATTTCATGAGCGAAAAAGTACTGGACGGTCATGACGTAGCGCTACACAGGATCTTATATGCTGCAATCAAAATGCCATAAGGCTCTCCGTGTTATAGTGGTCGGCCTTGCTGGATATGATTCAATGGCATTTTCGTTCGAGTCTTGGTCAAGGCCCCCGGCGCGCAGCCACCCCAGCTGCTCGTTATCGTCTCAGGAGTTGGGCGATAGATGAATCACGAACGTAACCTGATATCTATCTGTATACCTGCCTATTAGTCTGTCTTTGTCTATGTCTATCTATACATAGATAGATAGGTAGTAGTACACACACACACGGTAAGGAAAGAGTTGCACACTGGTGTGGATCATTCATAATCCTCCAAAAACTTCTTTTTAATTAACCAGAACAAATATACAAAGATAACAGTGAAGGAACAACATTCAGGATGGTACAGGAAGCAGCAACATGCGCACTCTTAGAGACGGTAAAGTCGTGTTCATTGGGGATTGTCAGATGTAACGAAACGTAATGAGAGAATACAGAAGTTCTTGACATCTATTCGGGAAAAATTCCTGATTCTAAGCACATAAGAATCAGAGGGGCTGATGCACTGCGGTTACTTGATCTTATCTTTACACACAGCGAGACTAGCGTGTAGCGTGTTTGGCTCTGAGGCCATGTTGTGGGAGTGAGAATCTTGTATTTTGTTTGATTCTGCTGTGATGAGTTTCTCAGAGAGTTTGGATACAGAGGTGATATAGGGCGGTTAGGAGGAGGGAGTTTAGATGGTTAGGAGTGTTCTAGGAATGGTGTTATTTTGGCAAGTTTCCAGGTGTTAGTAATTTGATTGTGTGGTCGGGACTGGTTTACGATACTTGAAGATGCCTGGACTGCAAATGGACCAAAGATTTTACGTGAAAGTTTGAGATGTTATGAGGCCGTGTGTTAGTCGGAGTGAAGGTTGTGTGGGTAGCTGTTCCTGCTTGGATTTTGTGTAGATTTTTCTTGACCTTTCTGTTTACTAGCAGGAAAATTGAGAACATTGTATACCATCCACCAATTGGAAAAAGTGATCATGTAATTATTGAGTTTGATTATGAGGTAGATGAGAACACGCTATAAAAAGATCAGAGAGGAAACGATACTTGCAGTGGAGGTATAATCATGAAAACTATACAGAGCTAAACAGTTATTATGGGGGTATGACTGGAGTTCCGTAGTTATAACAGATCAGCGTTATGGAAATGCACTCGTACACAGACGACTCCACACTGCTTTCCTCCACTTCCTTCAAATCTGCTCCAGCCTCTCTCGCTCGATCTGCGCCTCGTCTCAATGCAACATCCTCTATGAATATGTATTGAAGTTTGAGGACGAATACCTTTGGCTGCAGATAAAGAGAGAAGGACAGAATAGAGACAGAGAAAGAGAGAGATGGTTCAATAGAATGTATAAAAAAGCAGAAGCTTAGGGATGTACTATGCAGGAGATATAGGCGGCACTCCAGCCAGTTAGCACTTGACAGGTATGAGAGAGCAAGGAACTAGTACAGCGAGGTAAGACAGGAGGAAGAGGGGAAATTTGAAAAGGAATATAGTGGACAAGGCAGCAGAAAACATAAGATCTTTCCATATATTCATCAAGAGGAAATATTTGGTTAACGATCCGCTACGCAGGCTGATATTAAGGAAGAACTGTGTTGTATGGTGAGGAAAGGTTATGCGAGGGGCTGAATGACAAGACGAAAGGCGTTTGTAGAGTGGAAGAAACAGTAGTGACATGGAATGAGGAGGAGGTCTTGGAAAGCATTGGTGTTGTTAGAACAGACATAAGCAGACTGTCAAAGATCGTTGACATATACAAGGCTCAAGATCCTGATGACGTTTCTCCATATGTGCTGAAGAAGTGTGCAGGTATGCTTGACAGGCCGTTACAAATATTGTTCAGCATGTCGCTGAAGGAAGATATAAGACCAAGAAGGTGGGGAAAAAGGTGAATATCGAACCCATCTTTAAGAAAGGACACCGGGAGACTGCACAGAAATAGGGCCCTATCTCTGACGAGTGTGGTCTGTGAAACACTGGAAATGGTAATCACAGTACAATGGATGGTTACTTGCAAAGGAGAAACCGAGACACAACACAGAGTTAGGGAGAGGAAGGAGGTCATGCGAAGCAGTCCTCTAATACTTCAGTGAGTGACGGCCGTTTTAGACACAGAATAATGGTTCCGTTGTATGTAAGGTCACAAGGACAGTGGAAACAAAGTTCATGAATGAAAAGGTCATATGTGATTGGATGAGAGTTGAGGTGACGTTATAACTCGCAGCTGTTGTTATTGTTCATAGTGAGGAAAGTCCACTGTTGACAAATTGATGTGAATATCATGTTACACAGTTCACAATTAGGTGATTACACACACTCACACACACACACTCAGTAAAAAGAGTAAAAGTGGGGTAGTGAAATATACTGAACGATGAAATGTGAATGTGGACAGCATACAGAAAGTTTTATTAGTTATAGTAGAGAGAGTTGAAGATTTGGATCCCTACGTGTATAAAACTCCTTCCCCGTACAATATGGATTAGTAATTACACACACACACAGACACACACACATTCTTCATATCTCTAGGGTTGAGAAAGCTAATATAACATGAGACTGATCTCAGCTTTTGCTTTAGGACCACTGTAGGAGGGAGACGCGTATGAGCAGTTGATGCCATAACTGTCTATGTCAAGTTTAGATCTGTGATGTTCGGTCCTTCTATACAAGAACCATCTGGTGTCCAAACATGCGTTTAGGTGCCCCATTATCTTCGATCCTTCTGCTAGAAATGAAGGAAGCTTGTGTTCTATCCTTCTTCACCATTGTTTTGTGGTGTTCTTTCCTCCTTCACCAGTGTCTCGTGGTGTTCTATCCTTCTTCACCTGTGTCTTGCAGTGTTCTAGCCTTCCTCACTAGTGTCATGTGGTGTTCTACCCTTCTTCACCTGTGTCTTTTGGTGTTCTGTCCTTCTTCACCATTGTTTTGTGGTGTTCTTTCCTCCTTCACCAGTGTCTTGTGGTGTTCTATCCTTCTTTCCAATGTCTTATGATGTTCTATCCTTTTTCACCCGTGTCTTGCGGTGTTCTGTCCTTCTTCACCAGTGTCTTATGGTGCTCTATTCTTCTTAAACAGTGTCTTATGGTGTTCTATCCTTCTTCGCTTGTGTCTTCTTATGTTCTATCCTTCTTTACCAGTCTCTTTTGGTGTTCTATTCTTTTTCATCAGTGTCTTCCTGTGTTCTATCCTTCTTCACCTGAGTCTTGTGGTGTTCTATCCTTCTTCGCCATTCTTTTGTGGCGTTCTATCCTTCTTCATCAGTGTCTTGAGTTGTTCTATCCTTTTTCAACTGTGTCTTGTGGTATTCTACCCTTCTTCAATAATGTCTTATGGTGTTCTATCCTTCTTCACCAATGTCTTGCAGTGTTCCATCGTTCTTCACCAGTGTCTTGTGGTGTTATATCCTTCTTCAACTTAGTCGCATTGTGTTCTATCCTTCTTCACCAGTGTCTTGTGGTGTTCTGTTCTTCTTCACCTGCTTTTTGTGGTGTTCTGTCCTTCCTCAACTGTCTTGTGGTGTTCTATTCTTCTTCACCAGTGTTTTGTGGTGTTCCATCCTTCTTCACCTGTTTCTTGTGGTGTTCTATCCTTCTTCACCTGTGTCTTGTGGTATTCTCCCCTTCTTCAACAATGTCATATGGTGTTCTATCCTTCTTCATCAATGTCTTTTAGTGTTCCATCCTTCTTCATCTGTGTCTTATAGTGTTCTTACCTTCTTCACCAGAGTCTTGAGGTGTTCTATCCTTCTTCACTAGTGTCTTGTGGTGTTCTATCCTTCTTCATCTGTTTCTTGTGATGTAGTCTACTTCTTCATCTGTGTCTTGTGGTGTTCTATCCTTCTTCGCTAGTTTTTTTTTTTTCTCTCCTTCTTGACCAGAGTATTGTGGTGTTCTATCGTTGACCAGTATCTTTTGGTTTTCTATCCTTCTTCTCCAGTGTCTTGTGGCATTCTATCTTTTTTCATTAGTGTCTTATGGTGTTCTATCCTTTTTATTCAGTATCTTGTGGTGTTGTATCTTCTTCATCAGTGTTTTGTGGTGTTTTACTCTTCTTCACTTTTGTCTTGTGGTGTTCTGTCCTTCTTTACCAGTTTCTTGCAGTGTTATTTTCCTTCTTCACCAGTTTCTTTTGGTGTTTTATCCCTCTCCACCTGTGTCTTATGCTGTTCTATTCTTCACCATTGTTTTGTGGTGTTCTATCCATCTTTACCATTGTCTTATTGTGTTCCGTTCTTTTCCTCCAGTGTCTTATGGTGCTCTACACTTTTTCACCAGTGTCTTTTGATGTTCTCTCTTTCTTCACGTGTGTCTTATGGTGCTATATCCTTCACCAACTCTTGTTTTGTTCTCTCCTTCTTCACCAGTTTCTTGTGGTGTCTTTTCTTCTTCACCTGTGTCTTATGGCGTTCTGTCCTTCTTCAACAGTGTCTTGTATTGTTTTATCCTTCTTCACCAGTGGCTTGTGGTTTTCTACCCTTCTTCGACAGCTTCTTGTGGTGTTTTGTCTTTCACCAGTGTCTTGTGGTGTTCTGTCCTTCACCAGTGTCTTGTGGTATTCTGTCCTTCACCAGTGTCTTGTGGTGTTCTGTCATCTCAACAGCCTCTTGTGTTGTTCTTTCCTTCTTCACCTGTGTCTTGTGATGTTCTATCCTTCTTCATCTGTGTCTCGTGGCGTTCTCTCCTTCTTCACTAGTGTCTTGTAGTATTCTATCCTTCTTCAACAGCCTCTTGTGGTGTTCTGTCCTTCTTCACCAGTGGCTTGCGGTGTTCTATCCTTTTAGAACTCGTCTGTGATATTCGTTTCTCTCTCATCAGTGTATTAGATATTCGATCATTTTACAAGAAGATCCTGCGGTGGTCTGTTTCTCTGACGAGAGTCTTCGTGTGTTTTATTCCACCGTGGCAGCCTTGGGTGATCGTGACATCCACGTGAAAGTGTCTGGATCATCTACATATCATGCACGTGGGTCATAAGGTTTTCAGCTCTTCTTCCTCCTTACCCGAGCCTCGTGTTGTACTCTGTCCTTCTGCAGGTGATCAGTTCCTTTGAAATTCACGTAGCTTTTGTGGTGTTCGATTTTCCTGCACGACACTCTTGGTGTTTAATCCTTCTCTGTATAAGACTTGGTTGTTTTCTCTTCCTTTCTTATCCAGCCTTAGTTAAGTCCTACCCTTGAAGTAGTCATGCGGTGTTCTATACTTCTGATGGGCATTGCTATTGTCTTCGATCCTTTTTGTACATAATCATGCAGTAGTGGATCCACCCCCAGCATGTGAGGCGTTCCAGTGCAGGGTGCACGTGATGGGTCTCAGAGAGGGCTGGCCTGACGCGTCTCACTTCTGAGAGAGAGAGAGAGAGAGAGAGAGAGAGAGTGAAAATCACCCAATTAAGAAGAGGTTATATTTGACGTCAATTCTCTCGACGACATAAACAACTTTACTTTCCAGCAACTTCTTAGAAGACTGGCTCTCGAGGGGACGGGAAAGCTTACTTCTCCAGTCCGTAGAGTATTGTAAAGTTATCTTCACAGAAGCGCTTACGTAGGAAATCTACATTTACGTTTACAGTTGCGTATTCAGAGGGACGTGAGTATGCGTTCTGCCAGCCTAGTTGTTCATTGATATGATGATAACCTCACAGACCGCTTGTGACGGGAAATATGCGAGGCATCCAGCACTTGAAGCGGATTGAAATTTGGATCATACTAGAGGACGACATTCATTTATAGATAAACTCATTTGTAATGAAACCTTAAAAATAATCACAAAGTCTTCAAAGGTACTCTGTATGTTCAATTGCAATTGATTTACCAGACAGACGGAGGAGTCCTTTGTTTAAATGATTAAACCATAGTTGTGACCTTCAGTTTGCAAATTCGCAGCCTGGCGAAGCGGCGCGTAAAACTGTAGGGAGAGAGGGAGAATCAACAGAGCCCCCCACCCCCGCCCCAAACTCCCCCACCTCTACAGACAAGCAACCGTGGCTCTCATGGTATTTTCTCTTTCAATGATTAAACGACGTCGAAGAAACTCCGGGCCTCCGCAGCCCGGATATCAACCTAAGGCTGAAGAAAATGGAAAAAAGGGAATAGAACAATGACATGCATTTAGCTGATTGGATAATAAATGATTATTTATACTTCCATGGTGGTCCAGATGGCTGTGAGTACTGGATACCTGGGACCTGTGTGTGTATGTGTGTGTGTGTGTGTGTGTCTGTGTGTGTGTGTGAGTGTGTTTCTGTGTGTCTGTGTGTAGCTCATGTACATACATAGTGACTATGCTGGGAGAATCTGTTATGATCACACGGGGGATACAGAAGGTAGTGACCGACACTGAGAACCAGAGACCTGATGAAAATGAGTCTATGATAGTTCATTATAGAGCGAACTTGGTTTAAACTATTACAGAAAGAGGTTGGTATAAACTGTTATAGAAACACCTTGGTTTAGACTACAATAGTGTTATAAACTGTTATAAAGACAGTTTGATACAATCTATTATCGCAAGAGTTCGGTTTAAACTATTGTAGGGAAGAGTTAGTATCGCTGTTATAGAGAGAAGTTGGTATAAACTGTTATAGAGAGAGCTTGGTATGAGCTATTATATTGGGGGCTTGGTATAAATTTTTATAGAGAGAGGATGGTATAAACTGTTGCAGAGAGAGTTTGGTATAAACTGTTAGAAACAGAACAATGAGAAAAATATGTGGTTTGCTTGACTGAAGGTTAAAAAAATGTACAATATTCAGAACCAGTGTATGTTGGAGGAGGTGAATATTTCAGGCAGAAAAGAAGTAAGGAGAGGGCTTGCAGGTTGACAAATCAATACAGCAGGACGCTGCCGACAAGTGGGTTGCAGCGGAACTAAGATCTTTAGTAAAGGTGGAGGTAGATAGACGTAAGTTGTTGATGATTTTTGAACTAGAAGACGATCACATTCTAGCCACAGGAGAAAGGGTAATAATTAGAAAAATGCCGATCAAAAGACTACTAGACTCTATATACATGCTATTTGCAATTTCTGGGATAAGAGAAAAAAAATTGGTAGATATAGTAAAGTCAAAATTGGACGGCCAATAAAGATTATTTTTATATGGAGTTTTGTAACCGGGAGATAATTAAGCAAACTTAGAAACCTGGGGATTTGTTGAGGTATACGTACATCAGAGGCGATAATCAGGAGGAATAACGCGAGAGAAATAGCGAATATTGTCATAAGGCAGAAACAAGTAAACAACAAAGGAGGTTAAAGGGCACAACAGCCTGACCACCGCCGCAGAATGGGCAGGAATGTTAAGAGATACGAATCTCAGATTAAGAATGATGTATACGAACGCGGATGGACTGGTAGTGAATGGAAAAGAGGCAGAGTTAAAGGACCGTATTAGGGAAAGCAAACTTGATATTGTTGGAGCAGAGATGAAATCTGCTAAAGACTTACTGTCTGACCTGATGAATTTGGAGGGGTACATGGTCGTAAGGAGGAAAAAGAAGACAAAAGAAGAGGGAGACTGGCACTCATAATAGGGGACAGCATTAATATCTTTTGGAACTATTGCTGGTTGGCCCATTCACACAGTACGTGAAGAGAAGAGGAACAGTAGTAAGGATGGTATTGGATGCAGTAAGATATACATTCTGTAGAAATGACAAGATTCAAATGATGGAAAATTTAAGTATAAAGAAATAGACTGAGCGATTTTACATTCTCGTGGAGACAGAGACAGTCGTGGACACACAGTCTAAAGTTCATCCAGGAAAAATTTTCTGTCATGGTGTCACTATGAACAATAGATTCAGAGTAAATAATGCTCCATCGTTACGATATCTTGTCTTAACACTTAAGTGCATGGAAATTCTAATTGTCTGATGTAATACACCAGCTAGAAAAAGTTATCCAGTAGAGTGTGTGTTTGATGTTATGGTTAATGAGGATATCAAAAGACCAGAAAGGAAACTAGACAAGAAAATAAAGCACGTAAGAATTACAAACGATATCAATATCTTTGAAAACATAGATTGGCAAATGGAGTTCCGTAGTTATAATATACATCAATCTTATGGAAGGCTGTGGGACATCTGCACTGAAGGAGTAAGAACATGAGTACCCTTGAGCTACTGGTAGGGAGGAATGCTTAGAAAAGAGAGAGATATGGTTACGTAAGAGATATCAAAAAGGAAAAAAGCTTGGGTATGTACTATTGTGGAGATACAGGCGGCACAGCAGCCAGCTAGCACTTGAAAGATGGAATAAGGCAAGGAATCAGTACAGCAAGGCATGGCAGGAGGAGAAGCAGAGAAACTAAGAAAAGGATATTGTAGACAAGGCTGGAGATAATCCAATAGTTTTCCATGAATTCATCAGGACCGTATTTTCGGTTAAAGGGAAGCTATTCGGACTAAGGGATTTAGAGGGAAGAGCTGTTGAGGACGAAGTAAATATGATAGATATATGGGAGGAGCTAAATAACAAATTTAAAATGTCTTTTTTTTAAGACACGTTATCCTCAACTCCCGTCAAATGTCGTGCCTGTCTTTACGAAACGAGAAAGGTAAGTTGTGCTGAACTGTAAATGAGTTTCTCTAATAGGAGAGGTTTGTAAAACTTTAGTAAAGGTAATCAGACTGCAAATGAACGGTTATTTACAAAGGAGAAAATATACATCAGAATAGACGACACAGATTCAGGAGAAAATCTTGCATAACAATAGCTTAGACTTTTATGAGGAGTAAGCTCCGTTGTAGACAAGAGGGGGAAAAATAGATGAATGATGTTTTTCCGGACTATAAGAAGACGTCTGACACTGTACCACATGGGATGCTGGTAAAGAAGCTGGCTCTTCAGGTGGGAATATCAAGGAACGCGGGACACATGTCAGGATTCTGTTCGACATAGGTTGGTTGGCTCCTTCTGAGGCGTACCGCAGGGCTCGCTGCTAATGACCACTGCTTTCCTTTACGTGTATAAATGATTTGCCAAAGGGAGTGAACTCATATCTGGATGTTTTTTGCGGATGATACCAAAGATCATGAGGGAAGTCGAGAATCAGGAGGATTTCATCAACTTACAGGGAACCTAGAGAGACTCCAGGTGTGGTCTAATGCATGGGTGATAAAACTCAACCCGAGTGAATGGAAAGTAATGAGGATCGGCCCCAGTGAAAGAAGGTCTGGATACGAACATCATCTCGGAGGAAATAAGCTGTAGGAATGTGTGTGTGCGAAGGACTTTGGGTGTCGACATTGTACCTAACCTATCGTTAGAGCTTCACATTGGGAGAATTGTAAAGAGACAAACTCTCTGGCAAATGTTATAATCGCTTATAAGTAAATTATTAGGAAAATTATCGAACTATTCACTGCTTATAGTTCGACAGAACTAGAATATGATTTTCTAATTAGGTCACCACACTTAGAAATGCTCAAAGAACTAATAAAGAAGTCCGGAAAAGGTAAAACAAAAAAATGTTACCAGAATTAAGACAGTTGAATTATAGTAAAGAGGCTCGAGTCCATAAATCTGTCCCTTATGGAAAATAGAAGAAAGAGAGACTTGATCACAACGTTCAAGGATTTAAACCAGATTAATGACGTCGACAGAAAATAGTTCTTCGGAAAATGAAGGAAACATCAGAAAAGATGTAAAGAAGCTCTTTTATAGTATCAGGAGAAGTGGATGAATGGGAAAAGTTGAGTGATGAAATTGTGAATGTTAATAGTACACAGAAGTTTAAAACATTGTATGATAGTAAAAAACGTTCAATAGTCGGGGCCCCACGAGTGTAAACCGTCCTTCCCTTACTATACAAATAGGTAATTACACATACATACATATACATACATACATACATACATACATACATACATATATACATACATACAAATGCAATATATACATGTACTTACACACACGCACACATCACAAACACACGCACACAGACACACACAGGTCATTGGATATTTTGCGGTGGGTTAACGTTGGAAAAGATGAAGTGGGAGAGTTGGAGGCAGTTTAATGGAGTTGAAAAGTGTTTGGGAATGAGAAAAAATTGTTGTGCGGGATAAGTGAAACTAAGAGTGTAAGGAAGACGAGGTGGCAGAGGAGAGAGGGAAAAGTTGGTAGTGGCAACGGACGAAGGAGAAATTGAGACAGAATTTTACAGCCTTAAGACTGTATAGATCCAGTTCCCTCAGTCTCTCGTGAGTCTCCAGGCGTTTCATCCCTCTCAATTTTCTCTGTCTCTGGTTCCTCCCAGATTCTATCAGTTTCAGTTTCTTTTGGTGGTGACCACCATCATGCACAGTCTCTCTCTCTCTCTCTCGTACCGTTGGTTCTCATTCTTACTCCACTCATAATCCAAGTTGCACGCGATTTTTTGCAGTGTGATCTCTTACTAATTCCAACTTCTTGATTTGCTGCCAGGAGTCTTTCCCTGTCGGTCCCTGGTTAGTTGTGTTGTTCATCTTTCCAAAGTTCTGTTTTTCAATTTTCATTTAAATTCCATCAAGTGTTCCATAACTTTGTCCTCATATGAGCCTCTTGTATTTGCTATTCCCTTTATTCGATCTTCCTCACTCTAGCATCAACAGCAAAACACCCAACTATTTTTCTTTTTATTCCAATGTATATATCATTACCACAAAAAAGACTAATGCTGTTATATTTCTTTAGGGCAACCCTCATAGAGCCTCCTTTTTTTCATATTTACGTTTTCTACTAATCTTAATTTTCTAGTTACTTCGACTCCTTGATCCATTTTCCAAGTTTGCCTTTTATATTTTGATTTGCTTCGCTGTTACACTGAATATTTGATTCTACCTTGTCAAATCTTTTGGTAAAGTCGAGAAATATTACACTCCTGTTCCGTGCATCAATGTTTCATATATGTTCATGTAGTGTTTGCTTGCAGGTGTGTTTGTGTGATCTTGGCTGGTACAACATTAACGATGGCATTCGTTACCGTAGTTATTCCTTATTAAATGTTCCGGAATATGTTTCTTGATCATTCTTTCGAACACCCATGTCACATGAGACGGCGGGCTTTTAGTGGTTTACATTGCCTTAGCAGCACCTTACATCCTTCTTTGTGTATTGGTGATACTTTGGTCTTTTTCCCATTTTTTGGCGTTGAAGAATTGCAGCACGAAATCCATCCCGTCCCAGAGCAGAGTTTTCTTTACAGTCGTCTGTTGCTAATGGTATATCTTCAGTTTCTTCAGCACCTGTGATCGTATTCACATCAGATTCCTTAAATGTCTCACCATCTACATATTCCATATTCCTTATATTGAATACTAACTTGCAATGGTTTGTATTGAGGCAGTTTTCATATTCTTCTCTGACTCTGAATGCTCCATTCTCATCCTAATTCACTAAAAACTTTGGATTCTTTTCTATATATGAGATCATTTTCACTCAGTTTATTCTTTGCTCTCTGCTGTGTCATTCCATTATTTCTCTATCTGCATTCCTGATATCTTCCTCCAGTTCCTATTTCCTTGTCTCATTTACGGTTACGCGTTGTTTTGCTTTATGTTCTTATCTCTGACTGATCCAATGCTTTCCATCTTTCATTTAATCCCTATATTTTCTAGTAAATGATACTGAAACTTTAAATATTTTTTTTATCTGTAATAGCGTTTACTTCGTTAGAAAAAACAAATCTTTGATCTATGATTTTACAGACGGTTCATATTGCCTTCATTTTAGCTTTTGTCAATAAAAGAAGTTTGTACCATTTGGTTCACTGACATCATCATCATCTGGTATATCATGATTCTCCCTTAGTTCAGTACAACAGTGGTGTAGTAGCCTGCATAAAGTTATCGAGTGATTCAATAGTTTAACCTACTTCATTTTGTAGGAAGAGAGAACCTAGTTACTTGTAAAGAGGTCTCATATCCTACTGCCTCTTGCTAATCAGGATATCACTGTAGGAAGACTGAGATTAGGATACAAAAGTGATGGAATGAATTGTGAGGACGAGGATAAGACATGTGAGGTGCTTCTTACGGAAGGAAAAAGATTCACATAAGCAATTTATTCGAGAGTATAACATACTGTTGAGTTTGTTTAGGTTTTATTGCATTTCTAAAATGCATTGATGAGGTTATTAAACTAAAGAAGTAAGTTGGAGAGAATATTGGTTATTAATGCCTATTGTAATGCAGATACCTCACCGTATCGTGGATGAGGTTCCGTTTCTTTTGAGAATATTTTCTTTTAACACTGAATTGGTAATACGTTGTATCCCTAGAAAATTTTCGATTGTTTTCTTTCATCTGCTATGTAAATATTCAATGCTTTGTATACTACATAAAGCTACTCCCACAACAAGCTGCTTGTTTTCCCTTTCCGTGAACTGGAAGATGAACTTCCCTGGGTATATTATCATTGGTTCCATTGTTGGTCAACATTGCACGATACCTTCCCTTTCTGTCTTCATTGTTCTGAATCCATCTACTGCGGTTTGGGATGGTCTGTATGTTGCCACATATACTGGTGGTCTGTATGTTGCCGTATCTACTGCGTTTATCGCTTGGATATTTACGGCAACCTGTTGGCATTTCTTATGGCTAACTTCATCATTAGTTTTCCTCATATCTTGCTATATAGAATGATGTCAGACAGCAAAAAAAACACTGGGTCCCTACAAGGTTGTTTGTTATAGTGGCAGAGATCGGAAACTCATAGATTAGTGAGGTAAGAGTAGAAAGACAAAGATTTTTCAGAGAGAAAAACCTGTCATTTTTTTCGCGTAACAAAGGAAGTACAAATTGTCATTCGTGCAGTCCAGGCGAAATATTCATCAAGTCTATCTTTAAACGTACCTGTGGTACTGCTTTGAACCACTCTAACAGGTAGATCGTTCCATATGTTAAAAATCCTGTCGAACAAAAAATACTTTGTCTTTTACGCGATAAAAGTTTTGCCCACGAATTTGTATCCATTGATGAAAGTAAAGACTGATCAATCTTTCCTTAAATGATTTTGAATACCTCAATTAGATCACTTCTAGTTCATCTCATTTTTAAGTTAAATAATCTTATCATATGATTTGTTTTTCAGTCCGGAGTTTATCTTGGTACTGCTCGCCCCCATACTCTCTTTTTGCTGTGTATATCTTTTTCTTTAAGCAGGGTGACCAAAATTGAACACATTAATCAAGGTGGGGACGTACCAGTAAATTTTAAAAAGTGAGAATAATTTCTCCTATTGATTTGAAAGCCTTACCCATTAATCCAAGAATTTTATAGCTTTTGTAATGCTCTTGTTGTCTGCTTACTTGGCTTTAGGTCACTAGAGGTTATCACACCCAAATCTCCTTCCTCATTTACCTGCTGTAGCTCATCAGAAGTCGCCCTGTAGCTTACCTTTTCGTTTTACGATCGATATTTAAAATTTTGCACTTACTGGTATCAAAATTCATTAGCCACATATGAACCCAGCCCATCAGTTTTTTGTAAGTCTGTTTAAAACTGCAGACACCGAATTTCTGTCGTAGATTTTTTTCCCAGCTTTGAATCGTCCGCGAATTTCGATATCTTACAATGGAGTTCAGTATCAATATCGTTAGAATATGTATGAGTAAAACAACCTTTCCCAAGAATGACTCCTGTGGCACACCACTTGTTACAGCTAACGATTCTGAGGCTTGACTACTAATCACTACTCTTTGTTTACTGTCAGTCAACCAGTATCCTAATCACGAAAATATAACCTCGTCTGTGCCATATGACTTAACTTTTGTTAGTAATCTTTGATTCAGAACTTTATGGAATGATTATTGAAAATCTAGGTACATGGATCAATTGCTTTACTTTGATCATGCATATTGATCATAACATAAAGGAGATCAAGTAGACATGAGCGACTTTGTCGGAAACCTTGCTGAGAATTGTTTATTATGTGGTGGTCCTCTACATAGTTTACAGTTTTATCCCGAATGATGGTTCCCATACGTTTACCAACTACAGACTTAAAGCTAATTGGGTGATCATTTTCCAGCAGTGATTTATTTCCTTTTTTGAATATCAATGTAACACTGGCAAGCTTCTATTCCCCTGTAACTTTTCCCTAAACAAGTAACGCACTGAAAAGTGGTCAAAGTTTTAACCTTGCTTTATTTTAGCAGAGATGGCACAGGCAGCTGAGGCCTTAATCAAGGCCATCCCATAAACGGTAAATATATATATATATATATATATATATATATATATATATATATATATCCCTGGGGATAGGGGAGAAAGAATACTTCCC
>JAYMFT010055316.1:0-15104 GCA_038088735.1 Panulirus argus | reverse complement strand
CTTGATCATCAACAACTATCAAGTAAAGGTAATAACTTTTAAAGAGCAACGTCGAACATAGTAGTAATTTCTCTTTTATCATTTTTTTCTTATCAACCCTTATTTTTCTTACCTCTAAATATATATATACCCTAGCCTAAGCACAAGTCATCGACCAACTCCTTAGGGGAAGATGAAAAGCTGAATTGATTGCTGACACCGAATGACGCTACCAGGATTCGAACTAGTCCGGGCTAGATCTCCGGCAGCTCCGTGAATGCGTCATGGTCAGCCACGCTAACTGCCATACAGCGGAGGTGTTCTCGTACCGAATTTGGCAAAGGAATGATAAAAACGAGTGGATATTCTAACGATTGACTGACTCGTAGTATAATGTTTTAAAAGTCAATAAAACGAATGACTTATTGCGTTACACGCCTCAAAACTTCTACGTGACTCACACTAAACGTTTTAAAAGTTTATATTATGACTGACTGACTCGCAGGAAACGTTTCTAAAAGTTTATATGTATCTCACAAAAGTTTAAACAGCTGGTTTTAAGTCTTAGACTCACCAGAACCAGTGGCTCGAGTCAGAGAGTCTTTTATTGTTACTAAGAATCAGTTGTTTGAATCAGGATTCTTTTTTGCGGCTCTGACAGTACAGTCAGCAGCTAAAGTAAGCGGTTTCGTCAGGGAGGAGACCCGCAGGTCCAGTCCCGTCTGGCCTGCAGGGGGGTTGAGTAATGAGAGGTAAGGTCTACACCTTGAAGAACACCTTCACTACTACCATAAACAGACATACTTAGAGGGGGGATCTCTCTCCTCTCTCTCTCTCTCTCTCTCTCTCTCTCTCTCTCTCTGAAGGAGACGTAAGGAGGAGGAGATGTGGAGGAGGGGGCGTGGAGGAGTGAATAAAGGATTGAATAGCAGGAAGAAAGGAAGGAAGGATAGAAGAAGGAGAGAGAGAGAGGGAGATAGTAACTCGTATGATCCATATGAGAGATGAAATTATCCCTCCCTCTCCCTACTCATCCTATCCCATCCCATCCCATCCCATCCCATCCCAAGGAGGGGATTCTCGTCAATTTTCTCAGAGAGCCGAGGGACATCTACTTAACCAAGGGGGCAGGTGAGGATGAAGGACTCCAAGGTATTGGATGCACCTGGTCATCCTGTGTGTGTGTACAGTGACTGGGCAGAGGTTAAGGATGCCAGCTGGAGGAGTGAGGTTGGAAAGACTAGTGATTGGGCAACCTTGGGCGATTGGGAAGGGCTTGGAGATCAGGGGATTAGGATGAACACAGCCACTGCCAAATCCTGCTCAGCCTCCTACGTGCAGGAACTCCTCCCACTCACCCTCCCGTGTACACGACCTTCCTCCCACTTAACTCCCCATGTACAGGACCTTGCTCCCACTTAACTTCCCATGTACACGACCTTCCTCCCACTAACATTCCATGTACACGACCTTCCTCCCACTCACCCTCCCATGTACACGACCTTCCTCCCACTCACCCTCCCATGTACACGACCTTCCTCCCACTTAACCCCTCATGTACAGGACCTTCCTCCCACTCACCCTCCCATGTACACGACCTTCCTTCCACTTAACCTCCCATGTACACGACCACCTTCCGCTCACAAACCCACGTACTCAAAAAATCCACCCATTTCATCCCCGTCGTTAAAAAAAAAAAGAGAATGAAATAACGACAATCTATTCATAAATTTGTAAAAAAAAAAAAGGTACGGATAAGGTCTTTTATGCTGACCACAAAAGCATCCTTTCCTGGTGACCTTAAACGAACAAGAAGGAAAGAGAAAAAGAAGAGTTCGCTTTATAGAAGTTGAAGGTCAACAGATTCCCCGCTTTAACAGCCTTGACAGTGAGTGGCGAAGCTCTTAAAGATGTTTCTAGGCAATTTACACTTTCCTTTACTAAAGGAGGACTCTAGAATCTAAAGGCGAACACTGGTGTTACTAAAGGTACCTGACGGAGGAGGATGGGAGGTGGTCGGTCGTTGTAGGTGGGTGGCCGCCATATGCAGGTCATGAACCAGCCAGCGGGTTGAGATGCAGAGCTTCGTGGAGGTGATATTTTCTTTTTTTTACCAGCGAACAAGATCTGGAGTTGAGAGAGAGAGAGAGAGAGAGAGAGAGAGAGAGAGAGAGAGTTGAATTTGGTACTTAAAGAGAGAAATGGTGAAGAAAAAGACTGCAGGAAAAGCAAGAACTGAAATGGGGTTACAAAAGAGGACGCAAAGAACTGGTGAATATGATAGATAGGCAGATAGACAGACGGATAGATAGACGGCTATAGGGAGATAGACAGATTGTGACATGGATGAGAAGGGCGAGTTTGGCTTCAGTAAGATCCCTCAGGAAGCCTGGAAACCTGTTTGGGACTTCGTCTGGGTAACCTCTCTGGAACCTCCCATGGAAGCCTGTCTAGAAGTACACCCGGAAACCTGTCTTAAACTTCCCCTGGAAGCCTGCCTGGAAGTCCTCCTGGAAACCTGTCTAGGACTTCCCTTGGAAGCCTGTCTGGAAGCCCCTCTCAAAACCCCTCCTGAAAGACTCCCTGGAAGCCATGTCTGAAGGTCCCTCTTATTGGAAACCTGCCTGGAAGCAAACTGTCGAGGACTTCTCGTGGAAACCTGCCTGGAATTCCCCCTAAAATATCCCTCCTGAAGGATCCCTCGGAAACCTGTCTGAAAGAACCCCCTATTGGCAGCATGCCTGGAGCCTCTCCCTAAAGGGCTCCCTCCTCCTCCTCCTCCTCCTCCTCCTCCTTCGATGACCTCAACCTTTACTTCGTGCAGCTAGAGGAAGCAGAGGGCGTAGCCTGTGTTTGCCGGCTAATGTCACCAAACCCAGCCACACACACACACACACACACGCCAGTAACTCGATCGTACATATGGTCTTCACACATGGACTCCTGAGTCACATGTTTCTCCTCAGTCCTCCTCCTCGAATGCCCCTTATCCACATGGACCTCTGGAAGAGCAGGTTGCTCGCGAGACTGAAAGCGAATTCCAGTCACGCGATCGAAGGCCTGTGAGAGGTCGAAAACCAGACCAGTTAAAAGGAGAGGGACGTGATGAAGGGAAGATCCAGCGGGTGTGGTTGGTAGGATCAGGGGACGCATGGCGGTAGGACGAAGACATGCTGGAATAGGGATAAAACCTCTTTGCCTATCCGCCATGAAAGGTGGCCAATTCTCTCTCGAAAACACGTTTTCTTCTTTGCTTTCGACTCATTCACTGAGCAGCTTGTGGGAGAGTTCCGAAAGCGCGCATCCGTCGTCTGGGACACGGAATCTTGCCAGTCACACGTTACAAATAAAAAGAAAAAAGAGGAAGCGAAAGTTACGCTTTCTCTGAGGTGGCCGAGGGTGACGATGGATTAGGCAGTGAAATTCCGGCACAGGAAAAGCACATATAAATGTCCCGTCACGTATGTCTTGAGACGTGACGTTGGAGACCCTCTGGCTTAAGTCATGTTACGAAAACGGCCTCATCATCCTGAACTACCTGAGGCCCTGTTTCAGGCCACCTCCAGACTGCTAGCTATTACAGGCCCGGTCTCATGCCCACTGAAACGAGATCACCGTCTGCTCCAAGGTCGTCTAACGGGTGATCCTAACGCTTAAAGACAAAAATATAGATTACGTAAAACAGAAGCGCCAATCCCTACTTAAAAAAAAAAGAAAGAATGGTATAAATATGTACCCGGCGAGAGAAAGAGCCTCAGCTTCACTAGATAAATAGCAGCGGCAGCGCAGTGTGTAGAGTGTGTCTGTGTGCGTGTGTGTGTGCGGTGCGAGCAGGGAGCAGCCAGTCCTGCTCTGTCCTCTGAACGTAGCGAACGTTCTTCTCGCGCCTCCTCCTCCTCCTCCTCCTCTTCACCCAGGTAACACTGTCTTCCCTCACTCACTTGTCCCGTCCTCCCACACACACACACACACACATACACACACACATATATAAAACCCCATGAACCATTTTCTTGGTGCCAGGCTCGTCTCGTCACAACGAAAGAAAAAGGAATAACACTTCGGAATGACATTAACCTGTGGCGTGAAGCGTCGGGATTCTGTTACGACCGGCCGACGAGTGTGTACGAGTACTCGGGTGTTTTTGTGAATCAGGTCAGCCTCTTCCGGAGTTCTGCCCGCTGCTGTTGTCCTTTCGGGAGCTTGAGAGACACTTCCTGGTGTAGACCGACCGTGACCGACCTACCGACCGCGTCGTCCCTACCTCAGCAACATTGTCTGCCAGCAGCTTTCACCTACGCGCTTGCCTCCCCTTGGTACTGACCATTTGAGTAACGTAAGCAACGAAATCCCCCTGAGGGAAGCGAGGACTGGTGGTGGTAGTAGTGGCGGGCCCCCCTCTTCAGAGCGCTCGCGTGTGCAAATGCCAAGCAAATGAACGATTTCCTGAGGTTGGGAAAGACGCGGGGTGTCGCTGACATTGCTCAACATAGCAACATGGTGTCCCCTCGTCGCTATGCCTTGTGGCCAGGCAATTGTGTTACGCATGGAACACAGTGGAGTACAGTGTTGGAATGTGGATTCCCACCTGTCGCAGTTGGGGCCCTCATCACTCAGTGAGAGAGTGTAAGGTCTTAGAATTATCTTAAACACATGACGAAGGTGTTCAAGTGATTCATATATATATACATATATGTATATTTTTTCTCGATTTGTGGTGAATGCTACCCTGGAAGTCGATTGGCTCAGAGCTAATAACAACATGCTCAAACAACCGTCGCACGTTGTTATGGATGATCTGAAAAGAGCAATCTCAGGCCAAAGCAGCCACTGGGAGAGGAAGACTAAGGCGGGAATTTAGTGTCGGCTGCGGGAGCAGGAGGGCAACTTCAAATGCCATAGAGGCAATACGTGTGCCTGGAAGAGAACCCACCCACTTGGATGATCAGTGTTGAGGTGGGCTGGACTGGGGTTCCACCACCGCCCCACACTTCGATTTCACACGGGAGTCGAACGCTAGGAGAAGCAACCTTCTCCCGATGAACGTTCTTAAGATACGACTATATCCTGATCGAAGTAACACTAAGTTCTTGACGACCCGCCTTTGAGTGGGACGATACGAAGCCTTTTTTCAAAGGCTTGACCGCCAAGGGTTTTGTGTACCCCCGTCTCGCTCTCGGAGGGTCGTTCCTTCTTGCTCAAGAGTCGCACGTCCCTTCCTGCCCAAGGGTCGTTACACAGTCCTGCACCGTGGTGTCGTACCGTTCTCTCCCGAAGGGTCGTAATTTCCTGCCCGAGTTAGTCGGGTCGTGTCGTCCTTCGTTCTCCAGAGGATCAGAGTGACACTGCTTTGTCTTGTCACGGTAGAGAGTCATTTTTTCCGTGACGATGGGTCTTTTGTCATAACGTTAAGACAATCGAAGCTTTGTTACCACCAAGCGGAAAGCTGGCCACTTGTCGTAAAGTGTTTATGGTAAGCTATCGAGCTAAGATAAGAGCTTTAGTGGTAAGCTAACTATACCGGGTACAACTTTAGTGGTAAGCCAACTCTCAGGGGTTACAGCTTTAGTGCTAAGCTTCCCATCTGTGGTGCAGCTTTAGTGTTAGGCTGACCATCTGAGTCACAGCTGTAGTGGTAAGCTAACAGCAGCTATATTGGTTAAGGTAACTATCTGTGGGTAATAGCCAAACCCTCCCAGGAACACGGTCAGCTTGCCCATTGCAATACGATATTTGACTGCTAATACACAGCTCTTGAAACGAATCACGTTTGTTTGTGTATGTAAGACGGTAGTAATGTAACAGTTGATTGCCAAGAAGTGTTTACGGTTTGGATAGATATAACGGT
Source organism: Panulirus argus (assembly GCA_038088735.1). NCBI lineage: Eukaryota > Metazoa > Arthropoda > Malacostraca > Decapoda > Palinuridae > Panulirus > Panulirus argus. Next base: position 9,277 of record JAYMFT010055316.1, on the reverse strand, counting down.
GGTTCGCTTACAATGTAATCAGCTGGAGTGTTGTTATAATGAGGCTCTTAGAGTGTAATGTTTAGTGTGTGTGTGTTTGTGTGTGTGTGCACATATGTGTAGAATGTTTTCGTGATACTATTGTGTCTTAACATTCGACAGTGATATCAACTAGTGATAAAGCCCCTCTGATAAGAAGGATAGATAAGGAAACTGATAAGTATACAGATACGCTGGTATCATTATCATAGGAAAAGATGCATACATAGGTATTATTGAGATATCAAGATGGTCGACCAAGCTACAGTGTGTGAAAGAGAGAGAGAGAGAGAGAGAGAGAGAGAGAGAGAGAGGTGGGGAGAGAGACAATGGTGTCACTGACGTCTCTTATCTCTCCGCATTAAGATTCTTATCTCTTCATGTGATAAACCTTATCTCTTAGTAAACCATTCTTGCTCGCACCTCCAGATAAGGCATATCACCTTGTTGTCCTTCGTTATTCCTATCGTCACCCCCTCCCCGCCAGTCCTCTTCTCCCCAGTCTCTATTCTCCCCCTAATAGTTCTCTCCCCCCCCCCAGTCACTACCCTCCCCTCACCAAGGGTCGTCTCCCCCTAAAAAACAACCCTCCTCCTCCTCCAGTCTCATCTCCCCAATAACAACCCTGCCCTAGCAGTCCTATCTCCCCAAATCACTATCCTCCCCAAGCAATCTTCTACCCCCCCAGTGGAGTTTCCCCACCCCACATTCTTATCTCCGTGTATACGATCTCGCTAGGAAAAAAAAAAAAAGAAGAAAATCCCTTGGAGTTCAAAAGTGTATTTGCATGATCCAATGAACGAATGAAGTATGAGGACTTCACCCTAACGATTTCAGTGATGCATTTTTCATGACAGCGCGAACCGAGTGTGACATAGAAACTCCCTTGTTCCCACGGGCACCCACACACACACAGTGTCGACCGTGTCCCTAATTACGAAAGATTTTTATGGCATACCCTGAAGCCACATTGCCGCTTCCATTCCTCACAAACCCACGGTCCATTTATTTGACTTTACTAAATTTATATATATACATCAACTCACCTCCCCTCTCCCTTTCCTCCCTGTGATTCTGTGAATAGTAATGATAACAGCAGCTCTAATAATGATAATGATAGTAACAGTTATGATAATAATTATAACAGACAAACAATGGCCCAATTTGCAGAAATCTGCTCTTTCATGTATAATGTACTAAACCAGACCCACTCGTCCACAGCCCAGCCCCACAGCCACAGAGTAATCCATGGATTATACTGACGTTTCCATATGTTCTAGTTCAGCCTATTGAAAGACCGTCGCCCCCCGTATAACTCCACTGATCCAGTTCTATTCTATCCCTTGCACGCCTCTCACCCTCCTGAATGTTCGGGCCCCGATACCCTAAAGGCTCTTCCTCTTCATTATTTTTCCATTTTGATCTCTCCCTCCACCTTGCCCCCTCCACTTCTGACGGGGTAGATCCTCTGTTCCCAAGCCTTTCATCGCCTACTCTCCACACATGTTCGTCATTGCGTCACGCCCTGGGCAGCGTTCAGAATCGTAAAGCCTAAGAAATACACAGACGAAAAAAAGAAAAACACATCAAGGAAGCAAAACTGTTTTATAATGCTAACGAGGTAGTTAAGCTGTTGATCATCTAAGAAGCCTCCGTCCCTCCACAACCTTTAAACACAAAATTCTCAAGAGAAAAAAAAAATCATTTAACCATTTTTTTTTACTTGTAATTACAGTTTTCCTTTGTTGTTAAAGGTCGAAGTTGAGGGTCGTTTCAGGTCAAAAGCGAGAGGCTTTAAAGAACAGTCTATATATTATTTTGTATCTGTGTGTTTGTGTTTCTGTTTTCTTTTGATATTTCCATTTTGTGAGTTTGCGCCTCGTTACTAAACGTCGTTTCTGTACCTTGAGAACATTTTTTTCCTGTGCCCTAATATTACTTTAGGATCATCCATTAGAGTGAACGATTATCATCACCATTTATGACTACAATGACCAAGGGAAATTACTTAATGGTTTGTCATTAATGGGATCTAAAAATGGAACGGGTCTTAGAGAAAAAAAAGTATTGCCACAATAAAAATCTTAAACGTTATAAGTATTCAAGTGCAGAATACACAAGGGATATATATCTCGTAATATACAGAATATCTCATTCCTTCACAAGCGAAGGATATTCGAGGTTTTCGGTATAATGGGAACCTTGAAGTAGTAGATTCCGTTTTCTGTGACTACTTATCTTCAAAGTGGTTCAATTGAAGCTTCGAATGGTTCGAGACTGATTCGAGTTGGTGCTTGCTCAGTGAGGCCATTTATCAATCTAGGGTTCATAAAAGCTTCGATCAGGACATCACACTGGTTCGAATCGCTGCCTGCTGACCTTACATCAAGTAAAACGAACGAATTCTGAGTCGACTTGCCGAAACGAAGCACACTGAAGCATATGAATAAATAAGATAAAAACTATATGTGCATGTTGACCCCTTCGGTACGATGACTTCACTCTTTGAATACGACGACTTAGCCCTTCAGTACGACAGCTAATGTCGATGCCCCTAAGTCATCGTACTCAAAAAGGGGTGAAGTAATCGTACTCAAAAAAGGGGTGAAGTCGTCGTACTCAAAAAGGGTTTAAGTCGTCGTACTCAAAAAGGGTTTAAGTCGTCGTACTCAAAAAGGGTTGAAGTCGTCGTACTCAAGGGACTAAGTCGTCGTACTCAAAATCAGGCTTCATTACGTCATCAAGCGGTTTTGGATGTCGCTTACAACACCACAGGATAAACGACGACGACGACGACGAAGACGATGACCGACAGCGCCTCTGCTCTTCCTACACCTCGTAATGGGGCCAAGGCTTGACGGCCCATGTCCTCTGCCTTGTGACGAAAGGCTTATACTTTTACAGGGTCATGCACTGGGATGACGTCCGTCCTGTTGCGCCAGGGTGTCATGCACGGTCGTTGGATTGACGAAGGAACTCTTATCACGCGAGTCTGATTCATGCGAGAGTTGAGAGGTCGTGTGGACGAAGGGTTTTTTTTTCTTTACCTTACTAGCGGGCTCTGCACTACCGTCCTCATTCATAACTTCTCGTTCTGTAAGGCAGTGAACGACGGGGCTCTGGAGATGCTGTGGTCTAGGGTGAGGGAATGACAGACTCCTGTGGTGACACTGTGGGCATGGATGGGGCAGCGTGAATGACGGACTCCTGTGGTAGATATTGTGGACGTGGGGCAGTGGAAGAACAACCCGCTGGTTGGAAGTATACTTTGAGGTCTTGAGTGTTTTGTGAGATATCAGGTTTCCGGTGGAGAGCGATACGCGTGGGAGGGGGGGGGGGGACGCTCCCCACACCTTAGGTGGATGGGGGGGGGGTAGAGGGGTCCTGGGATCTGACGGCTGGCTTAGCCGCCACAGCAAATGTAGGGCTCTGGCGTAGTTGTATAATAACGTCTCCCAGGTGGTGTTGTATCCGTCTCTCTGTGTGTATGATCCACCTGCTGCGTATGAGGGGAGGAAGGTGTTGTTACACTCGAGGGTGTCCCATTTTCTTTTCGTGATGACGTACGTACTCTATGCATATGAATATAAACATCTGACCATTACATTTTGTACGTATGTATGTAGGTGCATGTATATCAAATGTGCATACGAATATCTGTGTAAACGGGTATGCATATTCAGTGTTTATACATGCAAGCGACTGTGTGTGTGTGTGTGTGTGTGTGTATGATGATGTATGTTAGCTTCTAATGCTTATATTATAGAAACATTCATGGTAAAAAATGTTCAGTAACGTATAAAAGATTACATCGAACTGGGAGCGTCATGTGATCAGTACATTATTCCGGTCTATCTATAAGAATACGTTAACTATTAACTCAACATTGGTCATAAGTTTATTCTGTAATATATCTGTTTAAAAAACTGATTAATTGTAACATATTCTATGTAACAACTGTAGTATGTAAGAGTACCTCTCATGACTACAGAGCTCCTGTAATTACCCTTAGAGTTCCTCTCATTACTCTGCACAGTTCCTCACACGTCTCTCTGTTTCTCTCGCAGGATCACCATCGTCAGGACGTGTCTCTCTCTCTGGTAGTGAGATGTTCGTACGGGATCCCTAACTGGCACGATCCTGGGCCCCTCCAGACCAATCTGCCCACAAGCGACCTCTCTGATGACTCCTTCTTGACGGGATCCTTCTAGATAAAGACCTGAACAGTTCCTCCCCCTTTTTTTTTTTTCCGGTCTGGACTGTCGTCTTCCTGTAGGGAGGTATTCTCTCCTGCCGGTGAAGAGCTAGAAGCGAGGGTTCGACTTCGAGGTGAAGGTCCGAACCTTACTGTAGCTACAGGGTGAACCCTGTGGACGACTCGCTCACTCGCGGGTTACTTTCACAAGAGCAGCGTCCTTCGGCTCCTGAGAGCGGAACCATGGGCATGACCTGGTACCACATGGTGGGGACGTGGGTCTTCATGTGGGTGGCGCTGGTGGTGGTGTCGCAGAGGTCGTGGGCGGTGTCCTGGCTGGCGCTGGGGCTGATGGCAGCCCACATCGCCGACTGGGCTATCAAGGCCGCCAGGAACGCGATGAAGAGGTCTTGCATCGACGCCACGAATAAGGCCGTCTTTATTACCGGTGAGTCAGTTTAAGCTGAAATGCAAGTTCTGTGACCTCTCCTCCTTCCTCATCCTCTCCACCTCCTTAGCTTTTACCTTTAGCTGATCTGGGATAAGTCCTGTGACCTCCCCTTGCCTTACTCACCCCATTCGGCTCTGTATGTTGATGTCTAGTGTTCTCTTATCATTGGGCATCCTTTTGCACGTGTTCCTCTCCCACCCACATAGGCCAAGGTGAGCTGTTGTGTATAAACCACGTACATGTCCTTGGAAACTTGACCCCATCTACATGTCCTTGATACCCTCTGCATGCCCTCGGGTACTTGGTACCACGGACGTGCCCTCGGGCACTTGGTACTTGAGAAACGTACGATAGTTGGGAGAGTATAGCAGACCGGACTCTAGGAGGCGTTAATGATGAACTAGGATTGGATACCCGACTTGTGGCACGACTGTGGTCGCTGTGCCAACTACTTTGTTTATGTCCACATCTCGCATCCGTTATGTCCTTGTCATGGCCATTGCATGTTGAGGAAAACTCTTTAAGGGCGTTTTTCCTCAGTCTCGTACGAGTATTGAAGGTCTTTATGTCTTGTTTTTTTTATATAATCTCAGATCATGACCAGAGTCGTAGCTTCTTGGGGTTTAGTTTCAGAGTTCCCTGGGGAGGAGGCCCGCCAGGTGGTGTTTTAGGGTTCCCACGAGACTACTGGGTCGCTGGTTAAACCCAGTTTGACCCAAGTCCCGGCTCAGTCACGTACCGAACCATCTGGGGGGGTGGGGGCTACTACTTCTACTACTACTGGTGACGTCATACGCCGAACCTCCGTGACGTCGCCATTACGTTACCAGTTCTATGACGTCACCAGCGTTCGGGACTCTCCCCATTCAAGAGCATCCTCCACGACACACCCCCCCCCCCCACCATCCTTCCCCTCCCCCACTATTCCCCTGACTACCAGGCGCGTGCCGCACGCCACAGCCCCCCAAGAGTGACGTCATATTTCCTCACCCAGAGAAGTGCCTGGAAACCCTCCCCCCAAAGCCAGTATTATGACTCTGTCGTAGGCCATCGCCAGCTGTTGTTGTTGATTCATTCACCGTCCGACGCGTTTGGGGAAGTTTATTCTTATGGTTGTGGATGGGGACGGATCACTCCGAGTACTGCGTTACTCAGAAGCGACCACAATCAGGAGAAGTATGTCGTCGTCAAGTGAAAACTGTGTGTTTTCTTGACCTTTTATTATAACTTTTCCATTTGCGAATACTACACAACTTCGTGTCTAGGACCAGTGTGATGCGTTCTTTGGGTTAATGTCAGTCGACTTCTTGTTGGTCCTTAACCTATAGAGTCCCTACAATACACTTCAAACCTAAAAGAATTATTCTATGTAAATGTAAGAAATATTCATATGAAGTATCATGTTTTTGTACACTGGGGGAACGGAGTTCTGAGGCGTTTTGATAAAGAGAATTCCGAGCTTCACTAACGCAAGGTCTTAAGGTCGAATCTACCCCGCTGTAAATTAAACTGGTCATCATTCCCAAATTAGTGATACTCCTCGTCACTGTCTGTATGATTTGCTCTTCATTCATGTACACTGAGGATACGTATGTATGTATGTATGGAGGGTATTGGCAAAGAGAAAGAGATGAGGACCCTGAAGCAGAACAGATGGAGAAAGCTAAAGTCGTACAAACAGTTCTAAGATTAGCATAGTCACAGTCTCGCATTATTTGAAGACGATTTACATCTGCATTACGATTTCAAGCGCTTGTATGCTTGTCCGTTACTGTTCTTCGGCAGAACCGTGGAATCTAGAGCTACGCAGGTTTTGAATTTAGGTACGTCAGATGTGGACAAGATTTTTCACCTGCCGCCGATTGGGCTTGAAGGACGTTTTCAGGCCAATAACCTCCTCGTCTCAAAAGCAGTTATAGATTACGCTCAGTTCACAGTAGTTATTTAAAGTAGGTGACCTTTCTGCTTCAAATTATAGCGACGGGACCTCAGGATCACGGGTAGGATCTATGGGTACCAGAGTCTGGCCTTAAAGGCCAACAAAGGCCACATTCCATAGTTCAGTTTAACTAAAACTAATTTTTTTTCTCTTCTTTGGCTTGCAGCTAAAGTTACGCAAAACTATTATAGAAATACAGATTATAGATTATATACGTCTCCGTTTTCTTTAGGTTATGTATAATGAAATACCGTAGGAATGATTACTTCAGCGAGTCTAATTGGACATGTTCCCATAACAAACTAAACGACGCCCGACGATCCTGTGATTGGGAAACCGTCGAGATAGCTGGGACGGAAGGACGCCCATCCTTACTCGAGCTGAGAAATCCGCCGCACGGACAACGTTCTTGTACAGGATATGCGATAGAGCTGTGAAACACATTTTACGAGGTCGGTCTGAGACTCCTTCGCTCCTTTAAGGGATTCATTCACGGAATTTTGGACGTTTCACGTCGGTATCATTTCCCCAAACGATGAAATGAGATGGAGGATGGAGTGAACGAGGCTTTGGGACAACGGGGCTTAAAAACATTCAGGAAGGTGAGAGGCGTGCAAGGGATAGAATAAAATGGATCGATGTGATGTATGGATAAAGCCACAGGCTGTCACTGGGCTGAACCAAGGCATATATGAAAAGGCCAAGGAAAATCATAAAATAGTCTTTAAGGACTGGCTATGAGTAGTTGGCTCTGGTGTGTTGGTTTGCGCCATATTGTTTACATCGATCAGCTGATGGAAAGCTGAGGAAATCTGTGTTGGTTAATGAGGCGGTCGGCCCCTTGCTCTCGGCACTGTATACACCCAGCCCAAAGTTAATGAGCCGACAAGTAAACGTCGACAAAGCTCGACGGTACGACCCTTGAAAGCGACGCTACGACCCTTGAACGCGACGGTACAGCCCTTGAGCACGAGGGTACGACCCTTGAGCACGATGACATGACCTTCGACCTTACCTTTAAGTCACAGCCCTTAACCCTTTAAGCACACACACATACAGACTCAAATACAGACCCAGTGATACAGATATACAGACAGAGACGGTCAAACAGACAAAACAGACTTACCTGAGCACTATGAAGTACCTGCTTATGAACAAAAGTAAAAAAAAAAGAAATAAAGATAATCGAGAATATATAAACATAAATTTTTTTGTCACTTGTGATCCGATTTGCAATAAAAGGGAGCCAATGTAAAAACGCTTCAAAAGATTCCACCCTCCCCCCAAAAAAAGAAATATTCTTTTCTAACAAGACAAAAAACAGACGAATCATATCGTTGAATTATTCACATTAGTATCATATGGCGTAATACTGTGTATTCAAAAGGCCCTGGGTTCGTAACCCAGTGACGCAGCCACACGTGTCAGGCAGTGGCGGTTGCCCCCAAGTAGATAACAGAAGGTCGGCTGTTATCGCAAGTCCCAGCCTTGAGTGTGTGTGTGTGTGTGTGTGTGTGGGAGGGGGAAGAGGAAGAGGGAAGGGAGTGGCTCTTTACCATCAACCCAGTCTCACGGTTCGAATCCCTGCTGCTAGTAGGACCTAGTGATGGCAGTCTTAAGTCAATTTCCACGGCCAGGCAAAGCTGACTGATAGAAGATAGCTTACCAGTCTCTGTGGTGGGCTACATGATTGCATCGCTAGCCCTGTAAGTCTCTGGGCTCCGTGACGTCAAGAAAACCCCGCTCTTCTCCTCTCCCGTTCCACCCAGATGGGAGAGGAGACGGCGCCCTCCGCCTCAGCTGGATGGGGAGTTCCCTAGGGCTTGATGCTGACCGCGTCACTCCCTCGTGTGAGCCAAGACTTGGGTAATTCACATAATGTAACAACAGTGACCCCAATAGGACTCACCCCCTCTATAGGCCTTTGGGATTGAGGATCACTTAATTCATTTATTCGTTGCCTAGTGAGAGCACTTAGGATCCCGATTCCTCTTTCAAGTGAAAAAAGTATTGAAACTGAAACTGAACCGACTCCAGCATATGTGAACAGCATCACATTTGCTTAAGCTTATATTCCTGCTTTGATTTTCCTTCGTGGTCTACAAGTTCAATTGTGATCGTCACGTTTCTGCTTCGTGAATACATCCTATTTACCCTTGAATTATGCCTGGATTATAACCTTATCTTTATCTATCGCCGGGTATAATTGACTCTCTCAATATATATAGATAAAAAAAAAACACCAAAAAGACTGACGTAATTCACGATAGTAAACACAACCCAGTTATTTAGAGTTCAAGTGATACACTGTGGAAAAAGTATGATTACCCTTCTTGTTTTTCGTTCGACAAGTCAGCCTTTGTTATCTAGTCCACTGCGCGCCGGTGACTTGTGTCGGAAAGCGGTACATAGGACACGGCCCGATAAGACGAGCACTCGAACAAGACGGACGTACTCATAAAGCATGCACTCTGATAAAGATAGATTGAAATATATATATATATATATATATATATATATATATATATATATATATATATATATCTTGGACTTACCTCATTAACTTACTCATTGTATACTCAGTCGTCGAATCAGCTTCGTCAAGAAACATGTCACCCTGTTATCATCTGTTATCAGTTGGCCGAGGCTCGGTTTATGAGTTTTCATAAGACTA
>JAYMFT010055305.1:0-15104 GCA_038088735.1 Panulirus argus | reverse complement strand
TCCAAAAATGGAACAGAGAAGGGGCCAAGTGAGGATTTTCCCTCTAAGGCTCGGTCCTCTGTTCTTAACGCTACCTCACTAACGCGGGAAAAGGCGAATATGTATGAAAAAAAAAAATTTTGTATATATACATATGTGTGCACATATGTATATATATGTGTATATGAGCGGATGCACCTTTCTTCGTCTGTTTCCTGGTGCTACCTTGCTGATGTGGGAAATTGCCATCAAGTGAAAAAAAAAGTCAAAGGGCAGAAATGGGAGACATCAAAAGAAGCTAGAGAGCAGAACAACCTTCACTAGTTAAGAGAGGTCCGGAATGTTAAGTGTTATGAGTGAAAAGACTGAAAATCGGATATGACATATGAATGTAGATGGAATGACAGTAAACAGAAAATAGCTGGAATTTTAGGTTAAGAGTTTGGGAAAATATGCTTGATGATATTGGACAAAGCTTCAAAGAAATATGATCTGACATAATTTGTCTGTCTGGATATATGATAGCAAAGTGGGAGAGGATAGAGAGGTGGGGGATTGGACACATTAACTTGGAATTATTGACTGATGGACTATTCACCAATTACACAGTGAGAAGATTAACTGTAGCAAAGATATGAATTGTGATATTGATGATTTGCATTTCTGGAAAGAGTTGTAATGAGCTATAACAAACATTCAGCAGTAACAGTGAAGGACAACAAGGAAGTGCAGGAAATAGTAGGCTATGCATTCCATAGAGATGGTAAAGTTCTAATGATGGGAGATTTCAGTCGTAAAGATGAAGACTAAGAACAAGAGAAACTACCAGAGAGACAGAATGGGTTTATGGAAAGGCAGTTAAGTTGTGAGCAACAGATTTCTTAAAGTTCAAGACAGAATGAGTTCTCCTTTAGGAAAGAGTGATAGATAGGTGGATTGTGGGTTTCTGGACTGTTAGAAGATGTTTGATGCTATGCCACATAGAAGGAAGGTAAAGAAGCTGGATTTTTCCAGCAGGCAGAAGTAAGAGATACTTTTGATGATATGGTATGCTGCATGGCTTGATCTTGAGACAATTTCACTTCATGATCTCTGTAGATGTCTTGCCAGAAGGGTTGAACTCATACCTACCATTTATACTCATACATATGCCGATTTTTTTAACCAAATATTGTAGCAAACAGAAGGGGGAAAGGGGCCATTTAAACACAAGTAACATTTAAGACAGTTTGAAATCTGTTTATGATGGAGGGACAAATGTTTTCTTGAAACATGAAAAATATTTACCAATTAGTATTGGTTACAGTAGGCTAAGCCAGTTCTAGCTTAACTTACCTTATACTAGATTACCAGTTTCCTTGAAGCTATGGCAGTGGTAGCCTAAGATACTAGGCTATTATTCCCTACTGCAGCCAAGATTCCCCTCTTCTTAGGTAAATTCAGGGCCAAACCACAATTTATCCCTATAATCCACTTTCAGTCTAAAAATAAGGATATATCTCATTTTCATTTACATTAATTGTATTACTATCCTTCTTCATTCATCTCTGTACCTAACTGTTTATGGCAATACCTCAGCAGATTGTAGAGTTGCTAGATGAGCAACTGTTCCTGCTAAAACTGTCAGTGCTGTTGGCAGCATTTCTATTGTCATGATGGCATCCTGCATATGAATGGATTCATAACTGATGGTATTTCTCATCTCAGACAGATTTATAAGATATGATATAGAGCATGGTATCAGAGGATGTTACAATCAGTATGAATACAACATACAAACTGATACCATAAGCCTTACAAGATACATGATTTTGGCAAAAAGTCAGGGGTTGACTAATACTCGATATCAACTAGATAAGGTTGATGAGTTTGTTAATATGTTCAGGTCATAAGTGAAATAAAGAAAGGTGAGGATTAAATCATCTTATAAAGGGACATAAACTCCAGAATTGACCTTAGACATGGATGTTGAAATTCAACCCAATTAATTGTACTCATGAGGATGGGACACAGTGAAAGAAGGTCTCGGTTTGAATGCAGTTCACTTATCCCTACATAACAGAATAGATTCTTTTCTGAAAAGTTAACCATTAAGTGGAATTCTGGTAAGCCTATTCACTTTTTCCCATTAAAGGTGTATTTATACAGAACAAATTTAACCCAAAAACAGTGCACTGAAAAAACAGGTTTAAAAATGAGGAAGCCTACAGTAAACAAATATAGAATATTGACTTGATGATGTTTTGGTAAAATGATGAAAATAGCTGTGCACATAAGACACAGAAGTAGAAATGATAGTATTTTTTTGTCTTTAACAGATACTGTGGCTATTGTTGCATGAAGTAGTTTTGCATGGAGATGTGATGGAGTTATTGTGAGGGAGAGGAAGGGACAGTAGGATTATGTTCCTTGCTTACCAAATCATCTTTTCTGCTGCAGGCAATGGAAAATCACACTTTATCCTGGATGATTTGCTACTGGAGGGACTTCTTCCAAAAGCATACACAGATTTAGCTGTTTTGAATGCTTTCCTCTTTAAACAACTTTTTGTAGCAGCAGATTAGTCTGTACTCCTCTGGATGCTTTAGGGCTGTAATAATGTTTTGAATCATTACTAGCAAGAATTTGCAAACTTGCTTCAACATACAAATGTGCTTTACATTTGCTTTTTAGTCAGATGATGTCAGATATGTGATGCTTTTTACACTCCTCGTCCTCTCCCACATCTTGTTCTTGTTCTAGCTGCATCAGTTCCTGGCTTGAAAGGTCTGTTCTGTGAGAATGTAGCAGCTGAATCACATCCTCTTCCACAGTTGATTCAAAACCCACACTTGCAAGGGCCACAGTACTTTCATGAATTGCCAGAATTGTTTCTGGTTGAGCAAGACCAGAAAAAAATCATGGATACACTCATACATCATTCACATTTGATACTTTGAATTTTTATCATCAATTAGCAATGATATCTAATGTTTATGATGCAGTTACACCAAACTTCCTTTTTTTAGGCTTATCCTCCCCACTAATTCCAGTGGGGAGTGATCAATAAGTTCTCTTTACGTGATATGCCATAAGGATGGATATTGATGCTGTTATGTTTTTTGGAAGGAACTCCACTTACTATTATCAGACAGATTGCTCATATTTACCTCTGATGTAGTACCTCTCCAATGCAAGGGACAAAAAAGTAGTGAACCAATCTAGAAAAATATCTATTGTCACTAAAACCTTCCTGCTTGAATGTCAGATCACAGATGGGTTGATATTGGCAAAGCTCTTCATAATCCTGGAATTTTCAGAATGATTGACCACTAAGGGCACTAAATCAAAATTGTCTTCAGCATATTCTTCCATAAGAAGTGCGAACCAAACTTTATTAGCCTTAAATTGTGGTACAGACTTCACTTCATCTGAAATAATGCTTTTTCTGGTGTATGCTTTAAGCAAAGCCTTGCTGCATCAACATTAAACACATGTTGTCGTGTTCACATACCATCTTCAGTTCTTTTCTTAAGCACTACAGGATGATTATTGTACACCTCTGTATCTTGTTGTGGTGAGCATCTGCCATTGTCAATATTTTCTTCAGCACTGCAGGATGATTATTAGCCACCTCTGTATCATCATTGGCAGCTTCACTTGTCTTCACTTCTGGCTTTATTACTCTGCATACTATGATGTCATTAAGTCTTTCTAATCACTCTTTACTAGAACAGAAAGTTTCCATAATGGAGAGTTCACCTACATTACTTTAAATTCTCATACAAACTTCTTGTGTTTTCGTGAATGACCAGTGTTCATCAGCATGTTAAATGATTCATTTCTTTGATCCAGACACTCAACATTCTTTCAGAATTTTCCGTTATATTATTCTGACAAGTCAGATTGTAGCACTTGAAGGTGTTGAAGCATGAGTATTGGCTTTTATGTTGTCTTTCACATCATGTATTGTTCCTTCAGTGTGCATAGCAAGTTATAAGGCTTTCAAAATTTGGCTTAGATTTCCAACCACTTCAAACCACCTTAACAATTCTAGCTTTACATCTAAAGTAAATGTTTTACAGTTTTCTATGCATTTCTTGTACACTAGCACCCTAAAACCTTTTTTTCCATTCATTACAATGCTGTTACTATAGTTATAGCATTTAAAAAGGGCAAAACAGTCATAAGCATGATTCACTTCATATGTGCTGATGGTTCATGTGCCATACCAAAACAAAACAAAGATAGCATCAGGTGATTTTGGCTGATAAATATCTTGTTGGATAATGTGGATGAATTTAGATTTTTGGGAGTTAAAGTTGATAACATTAAGGACTGAAAATTTTTCAGCAGGTAAATTATTATCATTGATAACATTCACAAAAAATATGTGAGTAGCGTTAGTGAAAAATTGGTTCCTTCAAATGTGGGTCTGAAAAATAAGATCATGCTGCTCATGTTGTTTGTCTTTATTGATCATTGATTCCTTTTGCACACAGTACATAGACATTAGACTGTTAACACACTGGGCAGGGGTTGAGGATGTGTATGAGTGATGTTTTGATGCTGAATATACCTGATCCACCCCAAGAAATTTGGGAAAGGAGTAAGGTAATGCTAATACACTGTAGTAAAGTATATACAGTATTGTAGTTTATAAGTCTGATAGACTTGTCTGTTATAATCTTTAGTTGTAATTTTGATAATATTTTAGTTGTAATTTTGTTATTAATTTTTGATACACAGAAATCTATGTTAGAGATTCAAAAGCCCATTATAATGAGTTTTTGCCTTTTGTTACATTGAGTGGTTACCTAATTCGAAAGTTACATTGTAGAGCAATTTTAGGAAATGAGTTGCTGTTACATGGGAGACAGGTGTAAAGTGTAGTAGGAAGTAAGCTACAGGAGTCTTTATACTTGAAATGGACTTTTGAGTTGACATTGTACCTATCAGTGGAACACCACCTCAAGGGAACTGTACAGGAAACATATTTCTCTTGGCAAATGCAAAAATTGTTTTCATATACATGGGTAAGGAAATGTTCAGCAAGCTAATCACAACATATATTACACCAAAACAAGAATGTGCTTCTCTGGGGTTAGTCCCTTAATGAAGCACAAATAACTAATAGAGAAGGTCCAGAGGAGGTGAACAAAGATATTACCTGAAGTAAGTGTGCTGAGCTGTTTACATACTGCAAAGGGCCAAAATCAGAATGTACCTCCCATGTTTGTTCACCATGTTTAAAGAACCATAGAGAACTAATAGAGAGTAGAGTAGGGTAGCAATGATGGTACAGTACCAGAATTAACAAAACTGAGTTACAGGAAAAGGTAGAAGCCTTGAATTTGCCCACTATGGAAGAGAGAATAGAGTGTGACCTGATGAAAGCCTTTAAGATTTTTAAACCTGATTGATGATGTAGACAGTGAACAGTTCTTTAAATGAAAGAGGAATAGAACAACCAGAGAAAATTGCATGAAACTGAGGAAGAAACTTGCTAATGAAGATGTAAGGAATACTTTTTTTTAGTATGAAAGTGGTAGAAGAATAGAATAAACAGAGAGAGGATTTGGATAATGTGTACACCATACAAAATTTTTTCCAAGAGATGGGGCCCCTTATGTGTAAAACTTCCTCCTTGTGGGTAATTACAAATAGGTTATGTATTACACCAGAAATAGAATAAACCTCTCAGGATTGGTTACCAAACTTCAAGAAGCACAAAAAATCATAGAGAAGGTCCAGAGGAGGGCAGTAAAGATGTCACCTGAAATAGGTGAGTTAAGTTACAAGAAGAGATGGAAAGCCATAAATTTGCCTGCCATGGAGAAGAGAAGAGGGAGCAGAGACTTGATTCAGCCTTCAGGTTCCCAGACTGTTTAATTTCATAGACAATGAACAAATTCTTTGAAAGATGTAAAGATAGAGCAACCAAAATCCATAATAGTAAACTAATTTGTATCAGAGAAGTGAATAGATAAAATAAGCTAGGTAATGAAAATGAATGCAGACAGTATAGAAGTTTAAAAAGTTTATGATAGCAGTGAAAGTTCAAGAGATTGGACCCAACATGTGCAGAACTTCCTACCTGTTCTGTGCATGGGCAGTTGAAAATAGTATCTGCCATCCTTGTTGATCGTACATTGAAAGCTCTGTATGATTTTTCTGGTTCATTAATCCTTTAACTCCTCTAGACAGATATTTACATGAACTGGGCAACTTCTCTTTACATAATTATATGGAGAGGGTTTTATTCCTCTGTTTCAAAGCCTGCCAAGCATAGATGGCTACTGAGGAGGCAGTACACAATAATTTCTCCCCCATCATCAGTCATCCTCCACCTTGTGAATGACAGCACATTCTTGTGAGTTTTCCTTGAAGGAAATTTAGCAGCTTTTAGCTAGATTTAGAGAACCAGGCATATGATCCTGAATTACTTGAAAGGTTTCATGGACACTAACTCTTCCAGCACTGAAAGTTGACCAAGATGAAGCAGGAGAAGGTGTTTCTAGCAAAGCGAAGGCAGTATTGCCAGCTCCAATGTGACTGTAGCAACTCTACATTTGACTGATAGAGCTGGTAATTTTGAAAAAATTATATTAATGAATCACATTGGTTATGACATGATGAAGTTTGTTATATAATATAATATGTATTAATAATAAGTAATCAGTATTTTGGTGCAGGTTAACATAATAGGAATCAGTAATCAGTTTTTTTGGTGTAGGTAAAGCAAACAGCAAAACGTGCAGTGGCAACTTACAGAACACTTAGGCCTTACTCTTGCATTTTTTAGTGTATTGGGCTGGAAGATCTATACAAATTTTAGACATTATCAGTGAAAGTAGAGGATAAAATGTACTTGCGAAGTGATTATCTCTTTCCTTGTTTTATAAATATCATCAAAATTATAGTATCCTGGAAAATATAAGGTTAAGATAATTTTTTATCCAAATTGAAAAACTGAGATTCACAGTGTTGGTAAGGAAGCCTAACATGGGGATAAAAGCGTTAAAATTCTTTTCTGCTACAGGTACTACTCCTGTTATATACTGCATCAATGGGCTATCTTCCAGTATTTCATGAAACTTAAGGCTGTCCCTTATGAAGAAGACCAGTTCTCCTTCTCCTTAATCTTTCATTTCTCTCCTTTTTTTATATACATTACTTTAATCAGATTGTCAGATCTTATCTTTGTTATATGTTTTTTCTCCAATGTTCAAACAGTATCAGGTTTTTCTGTAATTCAGTCTTTGAACTCCAGCTCTTTTCTATTTACTGCCTGTCCATCTGTATTTGTATACCTTATTTTCCATTTGACATTTCTGTCACTAAATATTCCTGACCTGTCTGAGGTTCTGGTAGTGCTCTTTTGCTCTGCAGCCTCTTTAGATAACTTTTTTTTGTGTATGTGTGTGTGTGTGTGTGTGTAACAACATTTTTAATTTCTGTATGCAGTCCAAATTTACTATCTTGTATCAGTGTAATACTCATCCAATGCTGTTTTAGTATAAGATTACCTCTTTTCATCTTTTTTAACAAGATTTTTGCTTAATTTTATGTCATGGCATCTGGTTGTTCTATCCTTTATCTTTCAGATAAGTGTTCATTGTCTATATCACCAAGCTGGTTTAAAAACTGAAAGGTTGTGATCAGATCACCCCATACTCTTCTGTCTTCCATGATGGGCAAATATTAAGCCTCAAACCTGTCCTTGTAACTCAGCTTTCTTGATTCTAGTACCATATTTAATGCTCTCCTGTGGACCTTCTGTGTTTGCTCTTTGTGCTTCTTTAAGTGTGGTGACAAAACATGAGAAGCATATTTTAGCTTTAGCATACTGTATGATGTGAACAGCTTGCTGAGTATATCCTTATCCATGTACTTGAATACTATCAAGTATTTGTCAGCAGGCAATTTGTCTCCTTTTCTGTTCTCCTTATATAGAGCACTGGGGACAGGTTAGGTACAAAGCCAGCTTCCAAATCTCTCACATATACAGATTCCAGAAGCTCATTTCCAAATTGATGTTATTCATATTGAGGCCTTTTGCTTCTTCCCATTCCCATCATTTTGCATATTCTCTGTTGGATTTAATCAGCCATGTATCAGATGAATTTTGGAGTTTGCATAGATTCTCTTCTAAGTTGATGCAATCTCCATCACTTTTTATTTCATTCACAACCTTGGCATCATCCACAAACATGTTTGGGTAGGAGTCCAATCCTCCTGGCAAATTATTCACATAGATCAAGAAGAGTAAGGGTCTTAGGACAGAACTCAGCATCATACCACAGGTTATTTCAACCACTTTTGAGAAGGTTCCATTGACATGTGTCTATAGATCCCATCCAGTCAGATCACCTTCAGTCCATTGAAGTAGTATCCCCCTTATTCATTCCCAAAAACCCAGCTTCTTTATAAGCCTTGTATGGGGCATGGAGTAAAATACTTTCAAGTACTCTAGAAATAGAGACAGTGCATCTAGCCTTTTCCTTTGTCTGAAATAGAGCCCACTGTCTCAGTCTCAGAAATCTTAGAGGTTCATTGCTCATGACCTTCATATCCTGAAAGCTGTTGTTTCTCGCATAAGTAGTTTTTCCTCAGCAGGAAGTTATCCATTTGCATTCTGGTTATTTTTTCCTGAACCTTACTGAACACACTCATAATGGAGATTGGTCTGTAGGTCAATGCCTCCTCCTGATCCTTCTTGTATATAGGTATGACATTTGCTCTCTTTTGCTCCCTTGGGACTTTACATTTTTCCAGTGGGGTCTTGAGCATTTCAAGTGGATGCATCTTCACTACATCTGAAGAAATTTATGTGAATCATAAACCTTATATGGTTAAGACCCTTTAGTGTTATGGGTATGTCTTCTCTAGATACTAAAGTGCTTTCTTATACTACCTCCCCATTATATCTTCCAGTTTTGGGTCTACATTGTCTTCCATTATGAAAACACTTTTGAACTTATTGAATTCCTTGCATATTCTTACATCATCATCTCAAATTCATACTTTCCCCACAAATTCTTACATCATCATCTCAAACTCATTCCTCTTACAATTCCTTGCATATTCATACATCATCCTCTCAAACTAATCCCTTTTAATCTCAGCCTGATTAGCTTCTCTTTGACTGACAATTTACACCTGATGAATTTCCTATGGTTACTTTACCATTTATGTATTGATTGAAAGGGACATTTTCCAGAATTTCCTGAAACTTAAGGGTATCTCTTATTAAGAATATCAATCCTCCTCCTCCTTTGCCTTCTCTTTCCCTCCTTGCTACCATGTACCGTTCTGGACAAAAACGTGAGAATATACCTCTCTAGTAAGTTTTGTCTTCACAACTCCAAGAATGGCTGGTGCATTTTCCTAATACAGTCCTTGAATTCCAGCCCTTCACCATTACTATCAGTCCAACTGCATTTGTGTACATTACTCTGTCTGACATTTCCATTACTTAACATGTTTGTGTATTTAATTGCTTACTTATACTGTATGGGGTGGGAATCTAACACTCATGGGGCCCTGTTCTTGACCTTGCTCTACTATCATACAACTTTTTAAGCTTCTGTATGCCATCTGCATTCACAGTTTCATAACTCTGTTATTCCATTTATCCATTACTCTTTACCATGATTCCTATTTTTTAGTAATTTCCAAACAAGTTTTTTCACTGGTTGTTCTATCCTTACACCTTTTGAAGAAATGTTTACTGTGGAATTATCATGTTGGTATTAAAATCTAAAGGTTTGGATCAGGTCAAACCTTACACTTTTGTCAATCATGGATGACAAATATAAGGCCTCTAGCCTTTCCCTGTAATTCTCATACCACAATTCTAGTATCAGTTCTTTTTCCCTCCTCTGGACCTTCTTTATTAGTTCTTTATGCTTCATTAAGTGCAATAACAAAGCTTGTGAGTGAAGCAATTTTATTTTTAGCCTAATGTAGGATGCAAACAGCTTGATGAATGTTTCATGATTCATGTACTGAAAGCAGTTCTAATATTTGCCAGCAGATTATTTCTTTCATTTACTGTACTAGGTTGGGACTTTGGTGACAGGTTAAGGACTAAGACAACTCCTAAGTCTCTCACAAGCTCACGTTCTTGCAGCTTATTTCCTGCTAGATGATATTCATAGTATGGTCTTCTTGTATTGTAACTCATCCGCATTACTTTGCATTTACATGGGTTGTATCTTATCAACCAGGAGTTTATGTAAGTTCTTCTATTAGTTGGTGCAGTCCTCCTTGATTTTAACATCCTTTCTGTCCAAGGCTTCATCCATAAAATGTTCTGGTAGGAGTCCAGTCCATCTAGCATTACATTCACAGATTTCAACGTTCACCTTTAGGTATGGTTGAATTCCTCCCATACAGATGGTAGAGGGATTGAAGCTCTCATGTTCTCCATTCTCAGTGATTTAGAGCAAATTTTCTCCTACCCTACCCATATTCCTGACTGCTGTGACCAATCTCCTAATACTCTGGATTTGTTCTTCACTTTGTAGTCCATCCTGCTGTAAATACACAATCTTGCCCCCGAGTTGGTTCATGATCACACTCTCATAAATGTATCTATTCTAACGGCACCTCCCCTTCAGCAGCCCCTTCTAAACGTAAATACTAACAGCTCAATAAAGCTGACTGGAATAAGTTAACTTCTTTAATGACTTTCCGTGGGTAAATTACTGTCTCTTGTATGTTGATGCTTCTGTCTCCACCAAATCCATAGCAGAGGTTATCCTTGTGGGAATGGAAGCATTTATCCCCTCTTCCTCCAAGGAAACTTCTTCATCCAACCCATGGTTCAACCATTCCTGTTCTGAGTCCATTCAGGCAAGGATCAGGCTTATCGGGCTTAGAAAAACTCTCCTTCCTCTGGCTCCCATTCAGCTTTCATCACTGCCCGTAATTGCCGCGATCATATTTTCTGTAAGGTGAAGCATTCCTTTATTCAAAGGAAGTGAGATAACCTCTCCTCATCCTCCAGTGATAGGTCTTTCTGGTCTTTAACTAGGACATCTCTAACAATTTATGTCGCTCTCTCTTCCCTTCACTCTTCTGCTCTGATAGTACTATAGCTGTCTCTCCCAGAGATAAAGCAACTCTCTTTGGTTCCCATTTCTCCTCTAACTCTACCTTGGATGACTCTAACATTCCCTCACCCCCTGATGCACATTTTACAAAACATAAACCCCTTCCCATAATCTCTTTTCAGACTGTCCAGAAAGCACCTCTATCTCTGGACACAAGCATGGCTTATGGTCTTGATGGCATCCATCCCTGTGTACTGAAAGAGTGTGCCTTTGAACCTGCACCTGCTCGTCTGTTCTGTTTCTGTTTAAAAACTAAATTTTTCCTTCTCCTTGGAAGCATGCACTGATAATCCCATCCCTAAGAAGGGTGACCATTCTCACCCCTCTAACTATTGTCCTGTTGGTTTGACATCTACCATTTCCAAAGTCTTTGAATTCTTCCTCAGCTCCCATATCCTTAAACACTTTGATAATGACAGTCTTCTTTCTGATCACCAGTTTGGCTTCTGTAAGGCGAGATCCACTGGTGATATTCTTTCCTATCTGTCTTATGTCTGGTCATCACCCCTGTAGATGTTGATTGATCAGCCTTTCCTCCTTTTCTTCATCAGCAGAAATGTCCCTCAAGGTTCTGGCCTGTCCCCTACACTTTTTCTTATTTTTCAATGATCTCCTCTCCTCCACATATAATCCAGTGCGCTCATACACTGATGACTCGGCACTGCATTCATCCACATCCATCAATTCTGCTTCCTTTTCTCTCACTCGATCTGCATCTCTTCTTGACACAGCTTCCTCAATAAACTCAGACTTGGACAGGATATATCAGTGAGGTACACAAAATCTTGTTAAGTTTAATGCCCCCCAAGACCCAGTTTCTACCCATCTCTCTATCGAAAACTCCTCACAACTCTCATCTTTTCTTTGACGGTTCTGTAAATCCACCTCTTGACTCATTGAACATACTTGGTATTACTGTAACATCACTTTTTCTTGGAAACCCCACATTACAGGAATAGCTAATTCTGCCTCTAAGAAACTGGATGACCTGTTTAGATGTCAGAACTTCTTCTCTTCTGAACAGTTGCTCTGTTTATACAAAGGATTGATTCATCCTTGTATGGAGTACTGCTCGCACATTTAGGGTGGTCCTAACTCTGCATCCTTACTTGACAAAGTTGAGTCCAAAGCAGTCTTATAAACTGTCCCAGGCTAACTTCCATACTTGACCCCCCCCCTTGCCCTATGCCACAATGTTGGTTTACTTTCCCTCTTCTGTAGGTAATACTTTGGTTTTTGCTCCTGAGAGCTGGCTGCTTGTGTGCCCACACCACTAGCTAGACCATGCAATACTCGGCAAGCTGCTGCATCACGTGATCATTGTGTGGCCATCAGCAACTCGAGGGTGGGCCATTTTGATACCTGCTTCTTTCCCTTCACGTCAGAGCTCTGGAACTCTCTACCTTCTCGTGTCTTTCCCAATAACTATGACCTGGCACATTTCAAAAGACAGATTTTTCACTTTCTCTTAAATTTGTAAATGCTTTTCCTTGTCTTTTCCTTTTCCATTTCATAATTCTTTATTTTAATTAGGGCCTGGTATTGATGTGGATTTTTGTCCATGACTGGAGCCTTCAACATAAAAAGAAATGTATTTTAGCTTTCTCCATTGACTCGGTGACAGTTTTACAGAGAAAATTATCTTCGACAAAGTGAGAAGTCTAGCAGATTCACTTTCTTCACCTGAGATAGTTTGCCAGTTGATTTCTGGAAGATTAAAATCTCTCAATGATTGAGTTTTTATCTTGTATTGGTTTTTGTAAACTCCCACATGACAGTTTCAGTATCTGGTGGCTGACAAGGGCTTTTATATTTGACATGTATATAAAGTTTGAATAATTCTGTACTAATCTGAACACACACGTGTTTATCAGTGGTAGATGTTGTAGTCTGAATTTTGATGGGGTTTAGGTAAGATTTTACATACAAATAACTTATAGTCAGGCAAATTATACTCACTAATCAGATAGTTGTTTTTCATGTTCGGAAATGTTTCTATTATACCAGTGATATCAGTGTGTTCAATGTTTACCAAGCGATGCACTTCAACAATTTTTTTTTTTTCAGATGTATCGTATATTCATGAAAAATCCATTAATTTCTTTGTTTGATTTCTGTACAAGACTGGTGGTATGATTTAGTGACCATCCGTTTCTAGACCAAGGTGTGATGAGCCCCCATGACCTGCCCCCTAGAAAAAAATTTCTCACTGCTTATAGGATTTTTCCTCCCACACCATATATTCTTAAGACCTTCCTCATGGCAACTGTACCAACACTACCATATGCTTTCTCAAGATCCACAAATGCCACATATAAATCTATTCATTTCTCTTTAGTTGCTTATTCCAACATAAACACACTGTTGCATGCCGCAAGGACCTTGAGTCCCCAAACTTCGATGTTATATGGCTCAAGGTATGTCTCCCAACTTCCAGACTTTTCTTCTGTTTTGCCTATTACTCTCCTGATTCTACGAATTTTATATCCTTCTTCGAATATCTAAACTCCTGCGATGAGACTGTTACATCCTCTCACCCACTAACCGAGATCCACTACCTTGGGGATTTCAATGTTCACCGTAGGGAATGGTTGAACTCCTCCCATATGGATGGTGGAGGAATTGAAGCCTTCACATTCTCCATTCTCAATGATTTAGAGCAAATTATCTCTCACCCTACCCACATTCCTGACTGCTGTGACCATTCTCCTAATATTTTGGATTAGTTTTTCACCTCTACTCCATCCTGCTGTAAATAAACAGTCATGCCTCCAATTGGCTCATATGATCATACTTTTATAAATGCATCTATTATAATGGCTCCTCCCCCTCCAGCAGCCCCTTCTAAGCATAAATACTGGCACCTGAACAAAGCTGACTGGAATAACTTACATAACTTCTTTTCTGACTTTCCCCAGGTAAATTACTGTCTCTTATGTGGCAATGCTTCTGTCTCCACCAAACACATAGCAGAGGTTATTCTTGACGGATTGGAAGCATTTATCCCCTCTTCCTCCAAGATGACTTCTTCATCCAATCCATGGTTCAACCAATCTTGTTCTGAGGCCATTCAGGTAAGGTAACAGGCATATCAGGCTTGAAGAAATTCTCTTTCCTCTGGCTTCCATTCAGCTTTTATCGCTGCCCATAATCACTGCATGCACGTTATCAGCAAGGTGAAGCATTCCTTTATTCAAAGGAAGTGCGATAACCTCTCCTTGTCATCTACTGATAGGTCTTTCTGGTCTTTAGCTAGGAGCATATCTAACAACTTCTGTGCGATAATATCTCCTCGTCATCTACTGACAGGTCTTTCTGGTCTTAAGCTAAGAACATATCTAACAACTTCTGTCACTCTACCTTCCCTTCATTTTTCCACTTTGACTATACTATAGCTGTCTCTCCTGTTGACAAAGCAACTCTCTTTGGTTCCCGTTTCTCCTCTAACTCCTTCTTGGATGACTCTATTATTCCTCCATTCACCCCCTGATGCTCCTCTTACTAATCCTATGCCCCTTCCTGTAATTTCTTTTTGGAATGTCTGAAAGCACTTAAGCACTTCTTTCTCTGGAAAAAAGGAAGGTTTATGGTCCTGATGGTATCCTTCCCTGTGTACTGAAAGAGTGTGCCTCTGAACTTGCACCTGCGCTTACTCGTCTGTTCCACTTCTGTTTAAAAACCAAAATTTTTCCTTCTCCTTGGAAGCATGCATTGATACATACCATCCCTAACAAGGGTGACCGTTCTGATCCCTCTAACTATCATCCTACTGATTTGACAACTACCATTTCCAAAGTCTTTGAATCCCTCCTCAACTCCCATAGCCTTAAACATCTCGAAAATCACAGTCTTCTCTCTGATCACCAGTACGGCTTCCGTAAAGCAAGATCCACAGGTGATATTCTTTCCTATTTTACTAATGTCTGGGCATCATCCCTGAAAGATTTTTGGGAGTCATATGTTGTTGCCCTTGACATATCTAAGGCTTTTGACAGGGTGTGGCATCGGGGTCTCATCTCTAAACTC
>JAYMFT010055294.1:0-15105 GCA_038088735.1 Panulirus argus | reverse complement strand
ATTATTATTATTATTAATATTATTATTATTATTATTATTATTATTATTATTATTATTATTATTACTATCATCATCATCATTATCATTATCATTATCATAATTATTATCATTATCATCATTATCATTATTACTATTATTATCATCATAATTATAATTTACAGGAAAATACATGTTGGAGCTGACTTTCTCTAAAGAGAATAAGAATCAACTCTAGAAACTTCTTGAAAAGTTCTAAGGACGCCGTCTTTTTCAGAGTTAGAGACTTAGCGGTTAGATCAGATTCTCTTTAAGGTCTCTCCTTCATTCCCCTAGGGTGCGGAAACCTACTTTCGGTTTAGTCAGGTAAGGCGTCTGTTGTGGTTCCTTAACTCGAGGTGGTCAGCATGAAGAGCTAAACTTTCTGAGCTATCTTTACCACTGATCGTACTGTAGTTTCCTATGAAATAAAAAAAATCAGACGAGAGATACTCTGCTGCCATTTGATAACCACATATTCAATGGTTTACGAGCTGGTATCTACCTGGTTCGGGACAGTGTTTTCCTTACACATGCATAAATGGAAGCAACTATTCATCTAAAGACTCATTATCATCATTACCTTTACCGGGCAATGCAGTACATATTTGAATGGACGTCTTTTCTGTAATTTTTCCATGAAAAGATAGTGTGATATTGATATGGAAGTACAGAGGATAAAACAGATAACAGGAGACGTGCCACAAGGGACAGAACTGTCTGTTACAAAGAAGCTTTTAACATTGTCATTAACGAACATGATTTTTTTCAGAATAAATATTTCGTTTTTTCATGTTTGAATTGCGTTTACAATATATACATCACTGAGTAATCTCATTAAAGTGGTTAGTTTGTCGGTGAAAGTACTTTTCACTATGTCTCTATTTTTTCTGCATTTTCATTTTCTTTATATCTGGTTACTTTTTCATTACTTCAGAGGACTCAGTGACGGACAAAGATGAATAGGTTTAAGGACACCGAAAATATCTTAAGAATGTTGGAGGAAGTGGTGGAGCTGCCATTCAAAAGGGACGGGTATCAATGCCTAGAAAAATATCTGAGGGTGTATGAGTTCCACTGAATCGAAATTCTTGGGAAAGAAGCAAGTATCAAACGGCGCAACCTTGAATTTCCAGCGACCTTACATAAACTATCTGACGCAGTGAGGTGGTCAAATATGACATGGTGTAACTAATGGTGGAGACACACCAACAACCAGCACTATCTATCTAACTACCTATCTATATATCTATATCTCTGATGCCTGTTCCGTTTAGGAATTCCCTTGGCGGGTTGGCCACGGCAAAGGTCTCCATAAATAGTAAACTCCACTGGCAGAGGCAACTCTAGCGCGGTGTTTTCAGAGGCTCTTACGTAATGTTCCCACCATCTACTATAATATAATGTGTCTGCCTAATGTTCCAACCTAGTATTACTGGCTAATGCTCCTAGCTAGTGTTCCTGCCTACTTCTACCTCAAGAGCAGAAACCAAACTTATGTCTTTAGATGAGAGAAAGGAAATCAATATTGCATATCTAACAATATGCTTTTGGCTAAATATTAGGAAAATATACCAGCGCATGAGGAAAGGCGGTTATCGCACTTCCTTTTGATAAAGAAAGCTGTTCCTCCTGACAACATCTTTTTCATTGATTTCGAGTAGAGATGAAAGATGTATGCAAGTCGTAGGATGGAGAATTTTTACAAGTCTAATATATCAGGGACACTTGCAAAATTAACCTTAAAACAAGAACGGCTAAACGACTGGGAAAGAAAATTAATCTTAGAAGAAGGAGAGACTAAACACAGATGTATGAGCAGTACGCCAAGCAAGGACGGATCAGTACACTGTGTAAAGGGAACAACTATTCATAAAAAACTATGCCCGGCATTTGAAGAAAAAGGATCCCCATTTTGTTTTGGGAACAGACTTGGCTACTTACTCAATGTGGATATCGAATGTAGGTTAAACTTTACTTTGATAATTACCTCTGTTACACGCTTAGCAGAGACAGAGGCATCACCAGAGGAGAAGCAGTAATCTACCTAAGGAGAGTTAAAAAAGAATTTTTGGAGGATAGTCCAGCCAACTTTAACAGTGTCACTATGTGCGTTCTAAGAGGCAACTGAAGTAGGAGGTCCAGTTAACAAAGATGCATTTACAAGTGTGGGCGGATGAACCATCTAAGGATGAGAGTGTATGGCTACAGGGCAAAAGATTAGTTGTGATAAATAGATCGAATGTGTTAGGAGAGTGGGCGTGACATTCTAGAATATGGGTGGTGCTGATTGCTTATTGTCATTAGGAACGGAAACCATGATGTCTTCAATCTCGCGCTCCTCTACTTGGGAGGAATTCAGCCGTTCTCTATGGTGTATGCTGAAGCCTTCCTGTAGATGATCTCAGGTTCAGGATAAGAGTATGTTACTTCTTCATGGCAGTGGAAGCGAATCATTAAGTATGAAGAGTTAGGAGAACAGCAGGCGAGACAAGCGATAACTGTGGGAGGTGGAAGATAAACCTCAAGCCACTTGAACCTTAAAGCTTAAAGGTTAGAGGTCTCTAAAGGGTGTAACGGGCCTGTTGATATCGGAGTAAATAAAGAACTCTCCTTTAAAACAGAATCATGAGTAAAGACCATAGATGATGATCTGATATTTGAAATGTATCTTCATGACTTGTTCTGTCAGTCTTCTATCTCATTTCAAAAACCTGTATGAGTACCATCGTCATTTTTCCTTTTTAAAGAGTGAATAGATTTAGTTATCTAAGCTTTTCTTTGTACGGCTGGTTCTGCAACCCTAATAGAATTTATAGCTCTTCTTTGTGCTCTCATCCATATATTCGTCTTTTCTGTAACCTGGAGACCAGAATGAACAAAATATATTCCAAATGTGAGCCAACCTATGCTTTGTATAGAGTTTGTAAAGATTCTTAGGACTTGCACGTAAAAATTCTGGGTGTGACTCCTAACACTGTCGTCAGTCTGTTACACGTACTTAGAAAATGTTTTGTATATCTAAGGTCATCACTAGTACCTTCCCAATATCCGTCTCTTCAACCATTTGATATATGGATTTCCGAAGCATATTCATACCGCCCATGTTACAGATGTGGATGAATTCATGTTTTTTCCACAAAAGATTTCGTTTGCCATTTCTTTGACCAATGAGATAACTTGTTAGGAGCATTTCATAAACGCTTACAATCGACTTTGGCAGTAACTTTCCACCCTAGTTTTGCATCGTAGGCAAACTTAGGAGATTTTAAGCGTTAATCCTGTTTCGTGATCATTTATAAAGAATATGAAGAGAATAGGGCTAAGGACAGATCCTTGTGGTATCTTGATTGGTACCTCAGCCACTCAGAGCCTTACCATATCAAAATTCTGTTGTTGTTTTTTTCATGTCAATGAGCCATTCATGAAGCCATCTGCTTACTTCACTACTATGTAACTTCTTTCTAACCAGATGTTTGTCTATGGTATGTATCTTATCCAAAGCTTGCTGATAGTCTTTACAAAACACATTACATAAGATTTTTGAGTTCCATTTTGCACGTAATGAAAAAAATTCCTTCACGTTGTTCAGAGAATTCCATTTTGATTACTTGTTATTAATTTCTCTTGTTCCATAAAAGGTTAAAAGCTTATCCGGAATGATGTGTTCCATCCTTTCATCCCTGTTGCTGAGGTGGGGCTTACTGGTCAGTAGTTTATTGGGTGCTTTCAATCTCCTTTTTTGTGAAACCTACGTATGGGTGTTTCCACTCTACCTTTTTCTGGCATCTACGTAGTATGGTAGACATATGGGGATCGCTTAGCCATCGTTCATCGTTGGGAGTCACAATTTGATCTGAAACTTATCCTTGGTCAAAATTTCTAAACTCTCTCCAATAGCTTAACAGCATCCAAAAAGTGGGATGGCTAAAGAATTATGTCCTGTTTGGATCTTTCCTTAGTTATGCTACTTTAAAAATGATTTCTCCTGAATCTTTATCTGCCTCTTAAGATGAAGAAAAATCAGTCTTTGACTTGGCTATGAAGCTCTAAACAACTGGTGCCCAACATCTAAAGAACTGAATATGACATTTGTCCCACAACTCTAGTGTGATTTTTATACCACTTATAAAAAAGTCTAACTTGGAGCTTAATTAACATCATAACTTGAAAAGAATTTAACCTTAAGCCGTGGAATTGAATCATATTTTTTTTTCTTCGTTTTCGAAACAGTATTTCCACTTACGAACGGAATAATCTCAACTCTAGTTTGATTTCTATGCCAGTGGTAAGAAAAAGAATGGTTAAATGTAGAATTCAACCTGGCAGAGAACTTCAAAAAAAATTTCATTTTTGGCTCCGGAAATTATTTGATATGTGCCAAAAGATATTTCACTACCATGAGTTATGGTGCACTGCAAGCAAAACAGATGTTCCATGGAAACCCCATCTGTCTGGATATTGGTGTACCGATAGCGAGCTTCCAATCGCTGGACACTCCATTCCATCGGTGATCTATTAAGATATTACGTCTGCAGATATATCATTTGACTATGGACCTCTTTTAAAACTGTAGGAGACAGTTTTTCTGGGTCAACTGAGTAGTTCATATCCTGTTTTTCAAGATCTTTTTGACATCTCGTTGTTAGATGGTTTCGAGACGTACGTTTGTCCTCACTCTTTGCCTTTATATATGTCATCCTAACTTGGAATATCAGTAACATCTTTTGATGTGTAAACAAATTGGAAGGATTTGTTTGATACTGAAACCAGTCTGATGGAATCTTTTACCTATTCTCCAATGCTATTTAGCAACGGAGTTAATATGTACTAGATGTTTCAATTATTTTTTTTTTTTTGCTTCTCCTTTACATAAAACTTTCCCACTATTAATTCTTCACATTTTTTCTACTCTTTTACCTATTCGCCATTACTGCTTCTTATCTTTTTCTTGCATTCTCTCTATATTTCTAAGCATTAGCTTTAATATTAAGGAGTTACTGATTCTTTTTTCTTACATTTCTACTGCACCCATTTTTTCTCCTCCCGATAAGATTTTCTTCTCTGATATCATAGTCATCCAGGTTGGTTTCGTTGCACTATAATTCATTTGGGATGCATTGGCACAGGTTGTCTTTTGATATAGTGTGCTATTTTTTGAAAATGTGTTACGATTCTTCATCTTTATCTGTCACTAAAATATGTATGCAATTTACAATTCGACGTTCTTGGGACAGTGTTAACGGAGTTGGCTCTTCTGTAGCCACGGACCATTGTTACATTATCATATATCTGGAAATGTATGTTCATAATAAGAATGATCACATGACGGGTGTCACTGGTTTTCTTTTTTTTTTTTTCAACCTTTCATGAATATATCAAGTCTGAGCCTCTGATTAGTAGTAAATCAAAATAGTGTGTCTATAGTTTGGTGTAAAAAGTCTCAACATATCAATCGGCCTATATCCTTCATACTTAAATGTTAAAAAGCCAACGTTTGAACTAAAGCTGCTATAAATACAAGCAATTGCTCTATCTCTCTTTGTGGGTATATCTTATCTTTCTTTGATGACAAAGTGAACGTCAACATTAAACATTTATATTGCTGAAAATAGCGAAAAAAAAAAGAAATAGAAAAGGCCTTTTAAGATTAGTTAGAAGCAAGAAAGTCATTATTCAGTCAACTGGTCCATTGCCAGTTACAAAAAACAATGACTTAGATAAAGACAATGAAACAATGGGAAAGAAATCAAATGATTTTTCTACACTCAGACACAGTTCCATTGTTAAGAGACTAGCACATTTTGTACCATAATGACATGAACGATCACAATATTCTACATTCATTAAATGGAATGAAAATGAATGAAAGAGCAGGTATTGATAAGTTTCATCTAAGACAACTGGAAGAGGGTAATGGTGAAAGAACTGAGCCCTTGACTGCTCTTTTCAATAAGGCAATGAGGTAAGTTCCAAAGGAGTGAACGATTGCGAAAATATCACATATTGTTAGTAAAAGAAATTAGCGTCACTGCCTGGAAATTATTGGCCAAAAGGCTTGACGTCTGTTCTTGGCAAGTATATGGAAACTATTCTTCATGTCATGATTGTAATTTGATAAGGTAATAGTGAGTTGATTAGCTATTCATATCATGGTTGTCGGCGATTTCATTCATGTTTGACATATTAGACTGTTTTTTTTTCTGTGATCGATAATAATGATGAGAATAATACAATTGACGTCATTTATCTACATTAAAAAAAGAATGAATAGATAGATTCCTAGGTGAAAGATTACATTGGCCAAGAAATTTTGACTGTCTTATGTTTTGGAGATGAAATATATATACCTTTATGGATTTAGGGAGGCTGAACACAAAAATATCTATGAAGACGCTCGTTTGGCTACGATTTCCAAGAAGAATTCATTATCATACGTTTTACATGTATTACACACTGCATTGGGGCCGCAGGGTACAGTCATTGGCTTGCCTCGATTAAAACCGACGCCTTTTCGCCTTTCACTTGTATACAAATCCTGGAGCATCTCTTGCTACTGTCCAGCAATAATCCTCTAGTATCGCTGAACTCCTGCTAGACGCCTTTTCGCCTTTCACTTGTATACAAATCCTGGAGCATCTCTTGCTACTGTCCAGCAAT
The DNA here is from genome assembly GCA_038088735.1 of Panulirus argus. NCBI lineage: Eukaryota > Metazoa > Arthropoda > Malacostraca > Decapoda > Palinuridae > Panulirus > Panulirus argus. The sequence goes on along the minus strand of JAYMFT010055294.1, from coordinate 8,430 downwards.
AATCCTCTAGCATCGCTGAACTCCTGGTAGACGCCTTTTCGCCTTTCACTTGTATACAAATCCTGGAGCATCTCTTGCTACTGTCCAGCAATAGTCCTCTAGCATCGCTGAACTCCTGGTAGACGCCTTTTCGCCTTTCACTTGTATACAAATCCTGGAGCATTTCTTGCTACTGTCCAGCAATAGTCCTCTAGCATCGCTGAACTTCTGGTACCGTTTCTTTATTGCCGAGATGACTTGATGAAAACGTTCGCTCATTGCTCACTGCGCCGCAGTTTGCCAGAAAAAAATCCATGTGAGAGCAGAGAAAATGTATCTTTAAATAAGAATTGCAACCTAATTTCTGATTGGATGACAACAAGTTTTTCGGTAGTTCCTTGATGTTGGCAGCCTTCATATTTCCTAAAACGTTGGTTACTACCAGCCAGAAAGCGTTCCATGCTGTCATCTCGTCACCACTGAGAATGCAGTTGAGCTCCTCTTCTCTGAAGAACTACTGACGAAAACACACTCCTTGAGTTTCGTCTCATTGAACCTTGTGAATTTCCCGCCGAATTGTCTAAACGCTGGCCCATCTTTATCCACAGCCTTAGAGAAGTTCTTCAGGAGGCCCATTTGATGTGCAGACGCAGTAGCAAAATCTTGCTAGATTCTATTAGCGGTAGGTGCTGTGCCTTCTTTGTTCCTTGTTCCAGCGACTGTTGAGAGGACCACTTCCCCTTGTAATAGGAACTGCTTGCTCGACTGTCCCATTCACAAAGGAAACAGAAAAACGTGTAGCCCTGCTGCAGTCCAAGCTAGATAGTAACAACTTTCAAGTCGCCACATAGCTGCCACTGGCATTTCTTGAGGTTTTTGTTGTTCAAAAGATGCTTCATGTTGTTATATGGCTTCCTAATATGGACTACATGACCAACTGGAATTGACGGCAACACGTTGTCATCATGCAGTAGAACAACTTTTAGATTCATCTTTAACAAATCTGTGAACAGGCTTCACTCCTCAGAGTTATGGCTGACAATGAGACTGCCAACAGATCATCTACATCGTTGCAGGCGACGAGGTTACCTTCCATCTTGAATGGAGCGAAATCCTTCTGGCGGGCATGAAACACAGACATCATCAAATTTTTATCTGCGAGATTTCGCAGTTGCACTCTCGAGCCCAACAGTTCTGCCTTACTCTTCAACAGCTCCAGAGCTGAGTGATCGTGTGTGGTTCAGCAGACGCCATGTTTGGTGAGAAATTAGGATCTCTCGATATTGATAGCTCACATGTTTCACAAATTTCGTCATGCTATTTTTCCTCTGATTCCTAGGAAAATGAGTCCAGGGGTTCCAGAACGGGACGTCCTTCACCGTGGGTATAGCAGGGGGTATATTCGGATAGCTTAAGGTTAACTTTTTCTTCCTGGAAATACCGTGCCGGATTGGAGGTACCATGCAGAGTTAACAGCCACTGACATGATCTGTCGGATCCATCCACAATATGGGCACAACAAAAGGCTACGAAGCTTTGTTGCACATGCATTACAGCATATGTGTGGGTACAGCTCTTGTCCTGGTCACCAACCTTACAGCCAAATTAAAATTGAAGGCTCTCCTGATGATCGGGGTTAAGACATGCTTCTGAGACGCAAAAGTCACCTCCCCACTTACATGACAAAATCTATCTGTATTATTCACGCACTTGCAAGGCAACCTTGTTGACCTTCGGCAAAGAAATCACTCAACCGTCAGTCACACGTGGCCTTTCTCATAACCAGAACAGCACATTACAGCTAATGACAGAAAACCAGCACACGTCACTGCAAGAAGCAGCAAATATTGTATTGTACTGTATTGTATTTATAAAAAGAAATTGGTCTGCACCCTGATTACATTATTCAAACCGGCATCAACTCGAATACAGACTTAAGGATACGAAACAACAACTGTATGACAAAGAGCACATGAGCATAAAAACCTGGGTACCAAGAAAGAATTCAGGAAACGAGTACAATACGGTGCATTGACGGGAACTCTAGAAGGAAGTGATAAGCAGCAAGAATGATGATGAAATACCTGGGTGTTGTTTGTATCATTCACCTCCAGCGTTAAGGGTTGCCATATCTTACCTCAAAGCCACACATCGCCAAACCAGTATAATAAATACTTACTGGGACTCACTATGTACCTTCAGAACTAGAGCTAATTAACAATTTTAAGTTTCATATTCATGTTTAATGTACCAAAAGCAGTAAAAGTTAGATTCTTTTATTTCTGAAACATTTTGGCCATTGATCAATACTATCAGCAAAATATGTCATATGGTACTAATGGCGTACTGCAGTGGTCAGAAAATTGGTGGACTGTCCGAGCACAAAGGTTAGTAACGAGTAGGAAAAGAGGAGAGAGTGATTGGATCCCAGTGAAGGACTGTCTGCGGCAGGGGTGTGTAATGTCTTCCTGGTTAAAATTTTTAATTTGTTTATGGATAGTTTGGTTAAGAGGTAAATGCAAGAGTTTTGGTGAGAGTGGCGACGATATAGTTTTTTGGGGATGAGAGGGCCTGGGAAGCGAGTCAATTGTTCTTCGCCGATGATACGCACTGGTGGCTGCTTCGAGTGAGAAACTGCAAAAGTTGGTGACTGAGTTTGGAAAAGTGTGTGAAAGGAGAAATCTGAGAGTAAATGTGAATAAGAGCAAGGTTATTAGGTTCAGCAGGGTTGAGGGACAAGTTTGTTGGGCAGTGAGTTTGATTGGGGAAGACTTGGAGGAAGTGGTGTTTTAGATATCTGGGAGTGGACTTGGCATTAAATGGAACTATGGAAGTGGAAGCGAGTCATTGAGTAGGGGAGGGGGCGAAGGTTCTGGGAATGATGAAGAATGCGTGGAAGGAGAGAACATTGTCTTAGAGAGCAGAAATGGGTTTGTTTGAAGGAATAGTAGTTCCAGTTATATTATATGGTTGTAAGGCATGGGCTATAGATAGAGTTGTATGGAGGAGGGTGGATGTGTTTAGCAAGTACATCCAGTCAGGTGAAACCTTTTGTGTTTTTATAATACAAGAGCATTGATTTACTGCAGATCTCTTCAGGGATAGAAGAGAAAGAATATCCAAGAGAGATGGAAATCCTCCCCTTGTCTGCTACCACTTTCAGAAACTATAAGCAGGAGCCAGTAGGGGATTTGCCAAGAAGACTTGGTTGTCTATTCCTGAGACTACCTTGTTTAGGTGGGAGAGGTAAAAAGATATGTAATACACCTTAAGTTACCTTCTTGCTAAAGGAATCCTTTCTGTCCTTATGGGAAGCTGACCATATCTACCGGATGGGACTTGAGGTCATAGAATGTTGTGATGTTTGTGCCCCTATGTGCAGAAAGTGCAGGGCAATTGAGTAGTAAGTGTTTGGTTTCTTGTTTATGGTTGTTGCCTCATGGGCATGAAGAGTCTTGGGATATGTTGAAACCTTGTTTGTAGAATTGGAGTGATGTGTGGTGTCCAGAATGAAAGCAGGAGAGAATGACTCATGTTTGTCAGGGGAGTGTGGTTTCTGATGGGTTTGAGGGTTGGAGTTTAAGACTGAGTTGGGAGGCCACTTGTTTATTGCATGTTGGTTTTTTCATTGTGTATTTATTTTGTCAGTGTTATATTTATTGGGCTGGTGGGGTCTGTGAGCAGTGGTTGCTGAGAGTGAGGCAGGGTTAAGCTTTTTATTCCTACTTGTGGTGTGGTGGTTAGTTAAAGAGTGGTTTAGGTGGAGAGGTTCTCATGCTGCTGCATAGAAGTGACTGCTGGAGCATGTTGAGGTGGGATTGTACTACAAGGATCTTTGCTTTATGATAAAAATGTTGAGTGTTTGTGGTTGTATTTTGTGTGGTTTGCAGCTTTGTTATATTTGCTTTTGAAAGGGTGAAAGACCAAACAGGTGAGGCATAGTTTAAATTGGAGCAGATAATTTGTTTGTTTTGGATTGTTGAGGGATTCTCTCTCTCTTTCAAATCTGGCACCAGTTGTGCAGGAAACAAATTGTGGATGATTATGTATTCCATTAGGTCTGGCATCAGTGGAAACTTTAGAACCAGTACACAAAACTGTATGAAACACAAGACAACATCACTCCTGTAAATATCAAGAATGAAATCAAACACAGAACGTAGTGTAAAATATGAAGAAGTTAAATAGAAAACCTAGTCAGTTGGTTACTACAAAATTTATTTCAAATCGGATACTGATCCTTTCTTGATCTGGTGTGTAACATTTCTCCTCTATAATTTTCTGGAGTTTCACTGTTGCATTCTGCAGGTACTGCATCGGCTGTTGCAGCCTCACATGACAAAATAAAATTTCTGAGGTCAATGCATCTGATAAAATTGTGAAGCCAGCTCTAGCTAGTGATGAATTTACATTCACAGACTGGTTTACCTTCTTTTTTCAACATCTCCTATTGAATTTCGATGCTTTAATATTCACTCACTTCCCCAATCATAGGAAATTGTCACATCTGAATTTCTTGTATCCAGATTTTCATGTAGTTAATTCATATACAGCAGACCCCAAGGTGATTCACTCGGTCTAATGTACATTTCAATTTATAGGATAATGTTTACATAATGTTCATGTATATGAATAGTTTTGATTGTAATACTGATAAACTACAGTTGGTGAAATTTAGTGGTAAATTATTAATGTAAAGCTAAAACTAAACATCTTGATGCAGATTGCCAAACACCAAAGGCCTCTTCCAGTGCAGTGAATTTGCAGTCTGTATTAGGATATTGGTGTATGGTAAAGTATAATCACTGGTCATAATGGTTGTTATGTAATAATCATTCTTTTATAAATCATTTCATTTGAGTCTTTTTTCCAGCTCTGATGATGTTGTATGAGAGCCCAAATAATGCTAATATGTGGCTGAGTGACCCAGATACACATCCTGTTGTGAGTCAAGTACTCAGGATATATCATGCTGAGAAACATAGTCTGAGTCAAAGTCGACCTCCTGTTTCCTCTGGCTCTACAGAGTCATCATCGTCGTCATCATCGTCATCATCATCATCATCAGAAACTGGCATATTTCGAACCATTGGGAGACCAGGCCTACCACCTAGAACCAATTCCAACCCATCTGTAAATGCTTCAGTGTTTTCGATGCGCAGTGATGGTCAGCCGTACCCTCAGTTGCCTACCATACCTGTGAGCCTTTACTCAACAATTTCTATCACTATGCGAAATGCAAGTAATGGTGGGGTCCCATGTGATCAGCCCTCCCCATATGTTAGTTGGCTTTCCAGTAGCTCTTCGTCACCTCTTTCTCTGCGTAGATCCCCAAATTCTGCTCCAGTTCCAACACCTCGAGCAAATGCATCTCCAAACTCTTCACCAATTCCATCACATTTGCGACCGAATGCAGAGGAGCCAATGTCTCACTCAGGTTCTCCTATCAGAGGAACTGGAGGAGTTCGGAATGCCACTGATATCCCGAATGGAGTCACTAGGGATTTACCGATGACTTTTGTCCCACCAACTGCTGAAGACCAGTCCTCTGTATATAGCATGACTATAGATCAGTATCGTCATAGCACATTACCAAATGTTGTTAATACTGATGTAGAAATGGATGAAACTGGGACAGATTCACAAGATATGGAAACTCAGTAAGCTGTGATGTTTTTTATAATATTAAGAAAAAGGAAAAATACCCAGATTCTTGTACCAGTGTCTAGCATGGGGCTGATGTGGTTAGAGCACACCAGTTTTATAGAAGACAGTATGCAAGGGAATAACATAACTGGTGTTACATTGCATGGCCTCGATGCCCAGTTACTGCTGGGTGAACTGGTGGGATGTTTTCTGAGGGAGGCTTGAGCAGGACTCAAAACCTACAACCTCAGATTTAGTAGCTGAGTGCTATACCACTCACCAGTTGTGCCAAGTCTTAACTCTGCTACAAAGAATTATGAAATATGTGCAGAAACATTTACGTAACCAAAAGTTGGTAAAAGTTTAGAGATGTGTGTGTTGAGAGAAATGTGGAATAAGTGAATTGCAATGGAAATTCGGTCTTGAAGAGTAGAAAAATAGCTGGTATCTAGAGAAAGAAAATATGTTAGGGAAAATATTAACAAACTTTGTAAGATATGAATGATGGAAGGTGTAAAGATAAATGAAAAGTTTGGGATAATTAAACTATTCTTTGTCAGGTAGACTATTGAGTGTATGCCAAAAGGAAATGCTGTTGTCAAGAAAACAAGCTAGTAATGAACAAAATTTAATTCTGAGTTTGACAGAGCAATAGATATAGGTGAATAAGAGATTGGATTAAAAGATATTGTGAATGAAAATGACGATTTTTGTTGATTGCAAAAAAAAATTCTCAGAAAAATATGGGGATAAATATTAAGGGTAAATTGGTGAGTGGAAAAGAAAAACCTTGCATTCAGATGTATAAAATGGAAGCAGAATTCTTAATAAATGTTTTGGACATTACGCAGGGTTTCTTTACATGTGGAGGTTGCAAGGAAATATTTTGGGAAAAATCAGTGTGTGTCCATTCAGCTGTAATGGCAGAAAATTTTATACATATTGTAAATATTAATTGAAAATATTTAAAGGTGATATGGCAGTGATAGAGTATTGCAACTGCTGTGCACAAATGTTGAAATGTTAGTAGTGTGTGCAGTACTGATAAAGAGAAATGTTGTAGGAAAAAATTTTTGTGGAGGCAGTTCTTTAAATGTTGACTGTGTAAAAGATGCAGTACTAAATCTGTCATTGAAGTGGAGGAATGCCAGTAGGGTTTAAGAAAATTTCTTGTATATTATTTTTAACTCCACTTATGTTAAATCCTAAACCTCTACTAAGGTTTTCCTGTCCAACCCTATGAATCAGTTTTTTGTATTTTTGTATCCTTTTTTTTCTTCCCTCCAATACATGTTCTCCATTCCTGCATGAGCAAGGCAGCATCATGAACAAATGGCAGAGCCTAAGAGGAAAAATCCTCACTTGTTTTCTTGTTCTGCTCCTTCCTTTGGAAAGCAGTACAGAAGCATAGGATTTCCAACCCCCTTTAGCCATCTAAGACACACACGGGGTGTATGGGCCATATTCTTTCTTCCCTATCCCCAAGGATGAATGTGGTTAATCGTACAATATCAAAGTTATTCATTTGGCAAAATATCACAATTATATTTTGTCTTCTTTTTTCACTCTGATAATGTGTAGAAGTTTCACCACAATGTGCTAAAAGTGTAGGAGTAATGCCTGAGTATCAATTGGATTCACACTGCCCATGTATTATCATTTATTTTACCCTCATAGAAAAAAAATAATTTTTATCTTATAAATCTTTTTGTTTTAATCAATGATTCACTTATTTTTTCATAAAAGCATGTCAATAATATTATCAGTCCCATCAGTCAGATGCAGCATTGTCAAGGTTTGGCAAATGCTGACAATAGTGCATCCACTTTTGCTAGAAACACCTTCTCCTGCCCCATCCCAGTCAATGTTGAGCACTTAAAGAGCTAAGTGTCCTTGAAATCACTCTCCACACAATCCAAATAAAGTTCGTCGAGTAATTCAGGATCACCGTCATCTACTTGGTCCTCTAAATTTTGCTGGTCTCAATTTCCTTCCTAGAAAGTGAATGAAAATGTGCAGTCATTGGCATGGCTTTAGGATGATAGACTGTTGGAGAAATTATTGTGCACTGACACCTCAGCAATCAGCACCTAGGCTTGATGGGCAACCTTGAAAAGAGGCATGAAACTCGATGCATAAATATTGTAGATGACTCACCTGGCTCACGTATATATCCACCTGTAAGAGTTAAGAGGATAACACAGGTGGATGAACTACATATATGGGCTTTGAGCTGAGGTTCCTGGGCCCAACCCCATAGCTTGGCAAGGCAGGAAAAAAAGAACTTGTCTGAAGATTAAGGTCGATGTGCTGTCAATGGACTTAACCAGGGCATGTGAAGCGATGGGATAAACCAGGGAAATGTCTGTGGGGCCTAGATGTGGATAGGGAGCTGTGGTTTCAGTGCCTTACACATGACAGCTAGAGACTGAGTGTGAGTGAATGTGGCGTTCCATCTGTCTCCTGGCGTCAGCGAGGAAGCGCCAGGAAACAGACAAAAAGGCCACATTCACTCACACTCAGTCTCTAGCCGTCATGTGTAATGCATCGAAACTACAGCTCCCCTATCCACGTCCAGGCCCCACAGACGTTTCCATGGTTTACCCCAGACGTTTCACATGCCCTGGTTTAGTCCATTGACAGCATATCGACCCCGGTATACCACATCCTTCCATTTCACTGTATTCCATGCACGCCTTTCACCCTCCTGCATGATCAGGTCCCGACTACTCAAAATCCCTTTCACTCCATCCTTCCACCTCCAATTTGGTCTCCCGCTTCTCCTTGTTCCCTCCACCTCTGAAA
>JAYMFT010055283.1:0-15105 GCA_038088735.1 Panulirus argus | reverse complement strand
AAAGGGAATAATTATTATTTTCTTCGTTTTCTAGATGAAAGCAAATAGGAAATGACATTCACTGACCAAAGACAAAAAAAGTTAAAATTTTGTTACACAGTGTAATTCATAAACCCCGTTTTCTGTGGAATAATGAATGCAATATTTGGATGTGTATTGCTCAACGAAGTTAAGAAATTAAACTGATTATATGCAAGAATTATGATTAACGTGAATGACAATTAGGAACGTTTACTATATATCACAGTACACTAAACAGTGAATAATTCAAACTTGACCCAACTGAGAATTTAACAGAAACAGGGAAACGTAAACAATGAAGGCCACTTCAAATATTGTCTGCCATTAACCTTCCCAACACAATATTACTTTTTTACATAACACAACAGTATTAATCTACAGAGCTCATATAATGGAGCATTCCATAACAACAGGCCAACCGTCTCATCCAACAGCAATCGAGGTAATCATCCATCTCATCCACCAGCACGAGGCAATCGTCCATCACATCCACTATCACCTTCGGCAATCATCCATCTCACCCACCATCACATGAGGCAAACATACATCTCATCCACCAACATCTGAGGCAATCATCCATCTTATCCACCAGTACCTAAGGCAATCATCCTCTCATCCACCAGCACCTGAGGCAGTCATCCATCTCATCCACCAGTACTCAAGGCAAGCATCCTCTCATCCATCAGCACCTGAAGCAATCATCCATCTCATACAACCGCACCCGAGACAATCTTCCATCACATCCACCAGCACCTGAGGCAATCATCCATCTCAACCACTAGCGCATGAGACAATCATCCATCTCATCCACCGCACATGAGGCAATAATACATCTCATCCTCTAACACCTGAGTAAATCATCCATCTCATCCACCAGCACCTGAGGCAATCATCCATCTCATTCACCTGCACACGAGAAAACATTGATCTCATTCACCGCACGAGGCAATCATCCATCTTATCTATTAACACCTGAGTACATCATCCATCTCATCCACCAGCACCTGAGACAATCATCCATCTCAGGCATCAGCACCTGGTGCAGTTATCCACTAGCATTTCTGACATCCATCCAACAAAACCTGCAACAGTCATCCACCACACCGACCAATAACCTGCAGTTATTCATCTCATCCACCAGCACCTGTAGCAACAATCCACCTCATCCACAAGCATCAACACTTAATCATCCACCTCACCCACCGACATCAACATTAGTCATCCATCCATCTCGCACACTAGCGAGTGCAGCAGCCATCCATCCCACCTGAACCACTCAACATCCAAGCCCCTACCACCACTGGCGTCTACCCCATTCACCCATCCCCCTAACCCCCACTCCCCCGCCTCCACTATCATTTAACAGGGTATTCCAACGGAATAAAAACCTTCCCCCTTCCCCTACGCCCGCCACCCACCCAATACGCAGAGTTACGAGCGGTGTGTGAAAAATCCGAATAGTTGAACATGTGCTTTAATGACGAGGCCGGGAATAAGGGAGTAACCCCCACCCACACACTAAACACGTACCCTCCCCCAGCACCCCCCAACACACACACGCTCCCCCCCACCTCTCCCATCCAGGGGGGAGACCTGGTCCTCCCGGGGCCAATCTTGCCCTTACGCCACCGACATGTAAATAAGGCGTGTTTATTTACGCGCGTAAACTTTATGTTCGCGGAAACAAGAGGCCTGAATTTGCTCTTATGAGAGGTCAAGGATATGGTATGGTAGAGGGGGAGGGGGTGTGAACATTTGGGTGAGGGTGCAGGGAGGGGTGAGGGGCGTATGGTAGTTTATGAGGTAATCAGACTGTATGGTAAGGGGGAACAATACGTCACAAGGAACTTGTTGCCATACTAGGATAAACACAAAATGTCATTAACAAGCTTTGTCCTGCTCCTTGACTACAACAGAATCTTGACAAAACCCTGTGTTAGGAAATACATAACTCGACACCACAGCATTCCTTTTGAATCAGAACAAGTCCCAAGACATAAATCATTAATCAGAGGGAACACAAAGCCTAAAGAACCATCACATTTCTTAAATACCATCTCACCCTCATTACGACACGATGTTTCTGAAGGGCCATCACACTTCTTAAAAGTCACCTTTCTAAAACCACACTATCCCTGAAAAGCCATCACACTCCTTTAAATATGCCACCTCTGCAAGGACACACTGCTTATGAAAGACCACCACATTCCTTAAATATGTCACATATACAAGTACATACAGATCATGGGAATATTTCAAAAACATGACTCGCTTCTTTATAACAGAAGCACACCCTTGAATGTGACATTAACCATCAAAACCAAATCCCCTCTAACTTCGGAAGGATTACAGCATACCCATAAATGCTACATCAGGACCAGAGTCAGGATTTTTTTTTTCTATCAATAAATGCAAAACACAACTATCACGGAAACTAATCGTCTTATGCAAAGTGAGCCTAACACTGGCATAACCCAAAAAAATTTGAACCTGACTCATTTAACATCAAAGATGAAGGCAATTTCCCAAAAACTACTGACAAACAGCAAAGACATCACACATGACTAACTCAGAGTCTTGACTGACCATCCCATTTAAAAATCAACACAACCCAGGCAATCATTCTTTCAGGGCAGGAGGATCATCATTCTTTCAGTTGCTTGTATCACTAAGATACAATTGCAGTGGCACTTGAGTACAAAAAAAATGCTGATGTCATGTACACAAAGCTTGGAAAAGCCTTTAACAATTGTAGCCACAGTGCCATAAAGCACAAAGTGCATAAGGAGTACCCTGAAAAGTGAGAAGATGAACTAAAAAACTTTTCAATAAACAGATCATATGTTGTAGATTAGATGGCTTCCAAGGCCTCCAAAGCAAAACGCTCAAATCCTCGAGAAATTATTTATATCTTTCCACTTTCCCATTCTTGTTCCTGACGAATGAAACACGAACCATAATCTTATATCAACCTTTGTAGATGATACCCAAGTCAGTGGAAACCTCATTAGCAGAAGACACCGAGAAACTATAGACATAAATCAATTCTTCTAGTAGTGGGCCACTGATCAAACTGATTACCTTTTACGGATTAAAAGTTTAAACCATTTCAGGGAAGTGAAGAAATTAACTACAGAACACTGGACAGAAACAAACGCCATCATATCTCAGAAGAGCAATGTAAAAGATGTCAGAGTAATAGCGTCTGATGACCTTGCCCTCAACAAACACAAGAATTCAGATAGGAGATGTATATCATCATTAATGCTCGTCTCCCAATCTGCACTAGAAAATAGTTCCTTTTTGGCATGATAAGCGTTGAAGTTGAAAACTAAAATATTACCAGTGAAAGATGTTGTAAGTACAATAAAAAAAGTGCAGTAAAAACACATAGGGCACCGAATTTTTAAATACATTACCTACTGCCATTAGAAACAATGTTGAATGCACTGTGGAGAAATCTGAACAGAAGGCCTATGGGCCACAGCCTCTAACAGCCTGATTGACCAACAGAGCAACATGGGAGCTCGGTCTCAGTTAAATCTGCAGGGATAAAAGAGCATTCAAAATCTAATATTTTACAAAAGACACCCCTCCTCTATTCTCATTTTCTACATCCAGCCAAAGTCTTATTTTATAGAAAATGGAGATTTTTCTTTTTGGGTGGACACCATTACACAGGAAAATGCTGTTTGGGAGTCATTTGGGTCATATATATTTAAAGTTCTTCTTGGCTTATTACACACTGAATCGGCCTGCTTCTTCTGTATCTTGCCTACCTTCTTGCAATCATCCAGTTATGTGACTTCCTCCGGTTTTAGAAGGCCAATAAACACTTGTGAGCTTTGATTTGTATTTTGCATATTGAAAGGATAATTTTTTTTTCTCAGTATTGGATCTTTCTTCCTCTTCCTGTGTTTCAAGAACTATGAATTTATGATACATGTCTTCCAATTCTCTTGAGTGGCTTGCTTTCCTTTGTTGAATGGTTGTTGCTTTTCCGGTCTGCAACTCCTTTACTCCTCCTGTAGGAGCATCTTTCTCATTTTAATCTGAACCTTTTACATTCTTTACTCACAAGTGTGTATCTGGTATGTTTATTTCTATATTAAAAAAATTCCATACTCCTCGACTAGCGCTTTGCTAAATAAAAGCGCTATCCACTAAACTTGTTTTCTTCCCATCTTATACACTTACTGATGAAACTGAATTTTCTAATTTCACCCCCATGATGGTATGCATTATAGCCTGATGGTTTAGTAATTACATTTGTCTATCCTTATGCTGTAATCTAAGTACAGTGTATCTGAGATTGCAAAGCCACATATAAAGTTAACATTAACTGTAAAAATGTTGAAGTGTACAGGATATGTGGGATGTTAGAAAACAGGAAAGACCAGGGATATAGTCTCAGAGTAGGTTAAGTAAAATACCCTGAAGTGGTTTGCTCATTTGGAGAGGATGTATAATATCTGGCTAAGAAAATATATATGAGCAAGGTAGAAGAATACCCACAACACGGGGACAGCCATCATCCACAAAAGGAAAAGCAAGGGGATAAACTGGGGAGAGAACCACCTGGGTGTAAGGAGGTGAAGCATGCTTGGGAAGCATTTGGATAGGGGAACCAGAAACCTCGGTGCCATGGTCACTCTCCAAAGGGAGAGCTTCCAGGAAGAAAATAGCATCAAAGATATTGAAATGGTAAGATGGACAGATATATAGATAGTATGAGAGGTAGTCAGAATAATAGAGAGATAAATAAAAATGTACTCATAATCTAAAAACATCAAACATATTTGCATGAATTTTCTATTTTGTTATAAAAACTTACTTCAATCCCAAAACATATAATGTCCCTAAAAGAAAATATTGAACAAGCCTATGTTTATCCCCTAATTGATTCCAATGTGGGATTACCAGTCATGTAGTATCACTCTAGTGATATGAAAATGCACCACTGGCAATGTTTGAAGACTCCTGGAATGGACAAAAACCCTTATTGAGACAAAGCCTTTAAAAAGAAAAAAAAAATCTTTTCAAATTAAAGCCTAAAGAGGTAACAAGAAAAAGGAAAAGACTTATGATACAATTATTTTTTTCTATTTTGAGGAGGTGAAAAACCTGCATGAAATAAGAGTAGAGTGTGAAAGTATGTTCAATATACAGAAATAAGCAAATCCTTCGATGTCCTCCCAACACTTGCCAGCCTGAATTTTTCAAGTGTAAATGGATAATATTTCTAAATACATACATGCTATTTACCACTACAGCAATGCCTGTGTACAACATAAAATTACAGTATAAAATGAACTCAATACAAAGAAGAAAGCATCATTTCCAATTATTTCCTATTATTGGGAGATGCCAGACATATCATCCTCACTTTTCCAACCCTCATTTACAGCAAACTAAGTAAATAGAAAGGTAATAATATAACTCGTAATATCTTCCATTACTTTTGAAGGCTAAGCTGTCATCACAGAAAGGAAAAGACCTATTTTCTCATTTTAAATCATAACACAGTTCATATCATACAGCGTCTATTTTATGTGTCCTACAAAAACTGGGATTCAAAGAAACAAACAGATGGACAGTCCATGTTTCACATGATGCTAATCTCATACCCAACAAAGCCAATGCTACCTTCACATATGACATTTACCACAGTGCCACTATACTATTGGATTAGTCTTTAAAAAAAAGAGAAAGAGTGCTGACACAGTACTCAAATGAATCACCAAGTTCACTACTTCCCTATTGTTGTAAACAACATAAACAAATATATCAAACACTATCCTCACTACGTATGAAAAATGGGTTGAAGATTCAAGAATGTATAACCCCAGAGGACACACAACAAACTCTTTGTGATATAATGTAAGCATATACCTTTCTAATGCTAAGAAAATAAGCAATAGTAAATGAAAAATTTCAGTTGATGACTCGAGAAAACTGAGTACTTACTTTTATGTCGCACCTCATTTGCCATATCACTCTTTGATGCACTGGTATTCCTTCGAGAGCAAGCAGGAGAATTCTCCTGACAGTCCATGCCTTCTCTGCTGGTAGTGGCATGGCACGAGTTTGGGGATGGTGTTGAGGCATCAATAGTAGGAATGGGAGTGTGATTAGAGGAAGCAGAGACACTTAAAGAGGGACAGGTTGTGCTAGAAGACGTTGCAGTACAATCTACTGCGTCACTCTCCATCTTCCCACGACAATGTAAGCAAAGACTTAAGTAAGCATCTAGTTTTGCAGAGTTAATTGTTGAACAAAAAAAGGGAGTAGGAATGAGGAAGAGAAGAAAAATGATGAGGGAAGGTTGTAAACTCAATAAAGGATGTAATGGAGGGAGAAAAGGCAAAAGGAACACTGCACAAGGAATCTATCTAGGGATTCGTAGTCTTCACTTTTGTGTCACAACACTCACCTGTAAGAGAAAGCTTTAATCAATAATATGTCAAATAATGCAATCATCTAATTCCAATACATATTATTAAACAATGGCTACATTTATCACTTGATTCAAGAAGGACTGAGCCAATAATTATGACTCCATAACATTAGGTCATAATGAAAGAATGTACCAATGCATAGTGTGTCCCATTACCATTATCAAATCATAATCAATGCTACATTTCTTTGATATGTAAGTAAGTGACCAAAGAAGTATTTATATGAATCATCACAATCATAGATCATGTGAATGTCAGTCCAACTATAAAAGGGCTTTTATCTATGACTTTTCTCCATAATTCACAGCCACTGTAAATGGGCTACACAGAGAACTAACATTATGCTAAAACTTCTCACACTTCCCATAAGATATGACAGAAAATTACTGAGTTACAACAAAGAAGACTAGATGAGAAAAACACATACACACAATATCTTAGACAAAGTCACTTCTTCCACAGTACACCTGTTCTTGAGTCAGTGTTGGCAAGTTGTCAATCATCAAATATACAAGTTTACCGAGTGTCTTTCCTAACATTCCTAGTTATATGAGGTGAATCAAGAACTTACGGCTTCACACATATCATCAACCCGTGATTGGTGTTGTAGAATTAGAAACATGTTATGTTCATAGAGTCCATATCACATAAAAATCTATATGTACAGTAATTATTCTATTGCACAACCTCAAAGATACCCTCTACAAGGGCTCCTGCAACTTCAAGGCTGTATGGAAAGGATGGAATCCTTTGGCATGAGAAGTTCTGCTCCAAGATTTTACTCTAATGATGTATCCCTGCCATAAGTGACTTTCCACTCACATCATAATCACAAGCAGGCAGAGTCCAGTAATGTCTCTCTCTCCATTTATCTATTTGTTGGTTGGGGCATCTGTGAGCAGAGGCTACTGAAGTGTGAGGAAGGAGTAAGCTTTTTACTTCTGCTTGGGGCTTTGCAGTTGGGTGAGAGGGGTCTACACAGTGCCGTTGTATTGAACTGGGAAAAGAGCATGTTGAAGTTGGACTGTTTTTGGAAGATATTTGTTTCTTTGTGAATGTGTTAATTGTTTGAAGTTGCTAAACAGCATATGATTGTTCTGAGTGAACTATTCTACATGGTTTGAAGCTTTGTTATATTTGTTTTTGAAATGGTGGATGAATTGTCTGCAGAGGATTCTGATTGATTCTTTTTCTTGTCCAAATCTGGTGTCATTTAGTGATCTGAGGGCATTCAGTTTGTGTTGCTTTTGCACTGATGTTATCCATGTGGTGAGTGAATATATGATGCCTAGAATGGTTGGTGTTAGTCAGAGTGACTAACCACTCAACGTGACTGGAGAGTGTGAGCTGGATTCACATCTGTCTGGGGTTAAAAGCATGATGGAAGACTTCTGTGGAGATGCAGACATTCTGTTCTTGGTGAGTCATTATTCCAACTGCGTAATGTAATGCTGCATGTTTGATGTTGCTACTGTGGTATCAGAGTAAGTATATACACAGTTACATATAGTAGTTTCCAAACCCGGCCTTCTTGAGGTTACACTGTGAAGCTATCACTGGGAGTACAGTCTCGTCAAAGAACTTCTCACTTCAAAGGAGTCTATATATCCTACTACTACATAAGTCGTACAGCCTTGGGCTGCAGGTGCCTTCAGAATTGTCCTGGGTAATACTAAGACTCTTTCATAGAAATTGGTACTGGGGTAATTATGAGTGACTAAATAATATACAAGGGTAATTTGATTAACTAAGTAATATACAGTCTAGGTGTAACTGGACTCCCACTGCTCGAGGTTACACCATGAGTGAAAAGTCACCTTTGGCAAGGCTGCATCATTGGGAGTACAGTCTCATCAAAGAACTTTTCACTCTAATTGAGTCTATATTTGTTTGCTACAGGAAGTAATGCAGCCTTGGGCTACAGGGCCTTTAGAAAGGTCCAGCAGTATTACAAATATAATTCACATAAATGCAGTCATATTACTGGAATATGCAAGGTTAGTTCAAGTCTCTGTATTCACTTATTCTTGAGCCTCTTTACTCATTTATCCATGAATTTTCCCTGTGTTTCAAAGCCTTCTCAACTTTTGGGGTTATATGAATAGAAACTTCATAACTTTATAATTGTTTGCTTTAGTCTTGTCACCACATTATTTGTGGAATCTAAGTTCTTATGAAATGATACAAGTTACTGAGAATATTCAGAACAGGGAAGTATAATTTGAAGCTTATCTTTACTCTGCGTTATGATAATAAATAAGATAATTGAGGGCAGGGTTATAAAGATCAGGAAAGATGTTGGTTGACTGATGTAAAAGATGCTGGAATGTTTCTTGAAGTTATGGTTTCCTATGAAGATCTCACCTAACTTCCCCTTGCATTCACAATGTATCTTATATGAGGTACCTAATGTTATTGTATTTGAAAAGTATGAGATTGTTATGGTTTCATTTGTGCATCCAGCTTCTGTGCAGTCTCATTTCCTTACACTCAAATGCATCCACGTACACAAGCCAGATACATTTTTGACCATGTGACTTGACACAAACACACAGCACAAAAACTGGAAGTAAACACTAGACCATGCAAATTACATACCACAAAATTATGATAAGTTCTTCAGTATTCTTTTGACAAACTTTTCATTTACTCTTACTTTACTTAGAACCAAATTTTCCATGATCTTTATGGCCTTTCCCACAATAAATCCCACCAAAAGTATCGGGTGGTGTAATCGAAGTTTATAAGTGGATAAAAGGGTTAAATAAAGGAGTCATCAATAAATTACTCATAGTGTCCACTTTCAAAAGAAATCGCCATAATGGTTTTAAACTTGATAAATATATACATCTAAAAAAAGATACTGGAAAACACTGGTTTGGAAACAGACTTGTTGATGAGTCCAACCAGTTGTCAATTAGGAAAGTAAATGCAAAAACTATAGAAAGTTTTAATTAGAGATTACGTGTCTAAATGAGTGAAAGTGGGCAGGTGTGGACACCAGTTGCCTCACAGTGGCCAACAGTCCTAGTTCAGATTCGTGGGCCAATAAGCTTAGTCGTTTCCTTCCGTTCCTATGTTCTTACAGATGGTACCATTAAAATACCCTTATCTTTGCTTAGCACCAGCAATAGGACCAGGAAATGCCTTCAACTTCAACTCGCTCATTTAAAAATATATTTCTCGTGAGAATATATAAAGATACCAATCAATTTCCATCTACAGTTCTCAAGGATCAACGTTCCTGACATTCATTCATGTCACGAAGAATTTTCTCTACGTGCCTTTTTATATTACTTTGTCCAGCATATGTACAGTATCTATATGGAGAAACTATATCAACGTTTTTTCTTTTTTCTGTATCGGGGGAAAGCTCTCGCAATTTTTGACTGTATTCAATTCATAAAACGGAACTAAAACAAGCAGAAAGAACGAAAAAATGATACATTTATAAAATTCTAAACATCGGTCTATTCAGTAAAGGTTATTAGCCTAAAGTATTTAAGTGTATATTCAAAAGTAAAGCGGTAGCTTGGTAGTCAAAGATATTGTACTCGATTATGCGTCAGCTTGCACACGAATGACTGAAGTCGTGGATCAAGTACGTTTTATCTGCGTATATGAGCACGAGCCTTCCTTTTACATTTTGCTGAACAGGTCAGCAATAACGACGAAAGCACCCAAAGGCGGCAGACGGTGTATTGGTGCCAGCCGATCAGCTGACTGTGTGTAAACACGGGGCCATCGATGTAAACAAACACTACTCTCTACATTTAAGTCTAATTAGATGATAATTTCTAACTATTTAGGGGCCATTACTACATCCAACAATTCATTTACAAGTCATCATGTACATTCTATGTAAACTGGCCCCCTAAGATATAAGACAAAGCCGATGGTAAGCGGTACGACAACACATCACAACTGAATCCAGCGGGCGATACTCACAACACAACCATATTCCTCCGGTGTTGCATTGTGGGAGTTGGGCAACAGCTGATTCCCCTTCCGTAGAAAATGGTCTCGATCTAACAGATTTCTCACTCCAGATTACTTTGATCGTATCATCGTAAATCATGTAATCAGATCGTCTTAGTCGTCCATTTATATTACATTACCTTACTCGTTCATTTAATACGATAGTATAGATGGTGCTGACAGCCAAATCCAAAAATTTTTCTTTCGTAACTTGGTAAATGAAAATATTTCACAGTCTGCTTTAAAAATGTTATCATCAGTAAACAACAATCATTGCGACTTATTATCTACATTGATGAAACAAAGATTTCTGAATTGCATTTAGGCCTAGAATGTAGCTCGCATTAGCAACTACAGGACGACAGAGCCACTGACTAGCTCCAGAACCCTAGATATACACTTCCAGAGCCTCTGACCAGCTCCAGAACCCCTTATATACACTTCCAGAGTCACTGACCAGCTCCTGGACCCCAGATATACGCTTCTAGAGCCACTTACCTGTTCCAGGACTCTACAAATACACTTCTAGAGCCACTTAACCAGCTCCAGGACCCTACATATACCACTTCCAGAGCCATTGACCAGCTCCAGGACCATATATATATATATATACACTTCCAGAGTCACTATCAGCTCCAAGACCCTACTTATACATTTCCAGAGCCAGTTTCCAGCTCCAAGACCCTAGATATACATTTCCAGAGCCACTTTCCAGCTCTAGTATCCTAAATATACACTTCCAGAGCCACTTAAAACAGCCCAGGACCCCAAATATACAATTCCAGAGCCATTAACAGCCTAAGACACTAAAAATACATTTCCAGAGCCACTTTCCAGCTCCAGGATCCTAGATGCACTTTTAGAGCCACTCACCAGCTTCAGGACCCTAGATATACATTTCTAGAGCCACTTTTCAGCTCCAGGATCTTACATATACACTCCCAAAGCCACTGTCCAGCTCCAATACCCTAAATATATGCTTCCAGAGCCACTGATCATCTCCAGAACCCAAGATGTACACTTCCAGTGCTACTGACCAGCTCCAGAACCCTAAATATACCCTTCTAGTGCCACTTAACAAGCTTCACAACCATAGATATACACTTACAAGCTTCAGGACCATTCATATACACTTCCATAGCCACTTTACCAGCTCCAGGACCCTAGATATACACTTATATAATCACTTACAAGCTCCAGAACCCTATATATATACTTGCAGAGCCACTTACCAGCTCTGGGATGATACGTACAGAATATGCCCCCAGAGGCACTTAGCTCCAGAAAAAAAAGAAAACTGTAATTTCTTATCATTGTTGCAGTGGTCAAAAATCTCTGCATAGTTTGGGTGCACCATCTTGCAGGTGCAGTGTATGTCTCCAACTCAAAGAAGTGGTGGTTATCCCAATATAGCTCTTAAAATGAAGTTCACAGCTTATCTGAGGACTCAAAGAAGTGGTGGTCATCCCAATATGGCTCTTGGAACGAAGTGTTTACAGTGGACAAAAATGTAGGATGTCTGACCAGTCCCATGGCAACTAACTTTCCTATACTGCATTAAATAAATACTCTTGGGAAAAATCTTCCAGCATAGCAAACATTCACACAGTTCTTTTGTATGAACAGTTATACGCTTCATTAAAGTACTCCTGTGAGAGAAGATTTCTTGGTGATGTGAACATTCATAAGCCTTCTCACCTTTATGAACAGTCACATGCAGCAAATAATGACTTCTCTTTGAGAGAGTTTTATGGCAATTTTCTTTTTATGATGAAGGCTCCAGTCATGAACAAAAGTCCACATCATTCAAATTTTCTCTTCCAGGACTAGTTTTGTGCTGCACAAAAGTACTCCTCTGAATCAAAATCTTTGAGCTCTGTGAATATCCATATGGCTTTTCTTCTGTGTGTATTTGTCATGTGGTTATTTAGAGCACTCCTCAGGGAGAAGGTCTTTTGGCACTGTTCACATTCATATGGCTTCTCTCCAGTATGAAGAGTAATGTGTTGCTTTATACTGCTTCTCTGGGAGGTCTTTTGGCAATGTATACATTTGTAGGGCTTTTCACCTGTGTGAACTTTCGTGTGCCTGCTTAATTGACCACCATGGAAGAAGGTCTTCTGGCATTGTGAACATCAATATGGCTTCTCTCTATTATGAACAGTAATGTGTTGCACTTACACATCCCTCCATGTGAAGGACTTTAGGCAATGTGAACATTCATACAGCCTCTATCTTATATGAACTGCCATGTTTGCCAATAGATCACACCTCTGAGAGAAGGGCTGTTGGCACTGAACATTCATATGGCTTCTCTCCTGTATAAGCAGTAATGTGCTGCACCAAATTCCTCCTCTGGGGAAAGGTCTTTTGACACTGCGTACATTGATAAGGCTTCCTTCCAGCATGAAGAGCCATGTGCAACACTAAATTACTTTTTTTGGGAAAGGTTTTTGGCATTGTGAACAAATATTGAGCTTTTCACCTGTGTGAACTCTCATGTGCCAAATTAAATAACTTCTCTAGGAGAAGGCCTTTAGACACTGTGAACATTCATAAGGCTTCTCTCCTATATGAACAGTCAAGTGTTAGACTAAAGCACTCTTATGAGAGAAGGTCTTTTGGCATTGGGAACATTCGAATGGCTTTTCTCCTGTATGAACGATCATGTGCCACACTAATTTACTCCTCTGGGAGAAAGTCTTTTGGCACTGTAAGCACTGTTATGGCTTCTTCCCTGTATGATGAGTCATGTGCTGAACTAAAGCATTCTTCTGAGTGAAGGTCTTCTGATGCTGTGAACATTCATATGGCTTCTCTCCTGTGTGAACAGTTATGTGATGCACTAATCTACTCCTTAGGGAGAAGATCTCTTGGCATCGTGAACATTCACATGACCTTTCTCCTGTATGACCCTCCATGTGCCTCAGTCAGTTACCGCTCTTCAAGGTCATTTAGTTAACAAAATATCCTTTCTCTCTTTTTTGAACAATCACTTGCTACACAAAATAACTTCTAAGAGGTCTTTGGGCAATATGAAGTCATGGAACTTTTCTCCCATATGAACTTTCATGTACGGTACTTAAAAACTCATTTGGGATAAGGTTCATTGGCACTGTTAATACTGATTTTGCTTTTCTCCTCTATGAATACTAGTGTTCCTCTGATAACTTCTCCAAGAAAAGATCACTGGGCAAGGTGATAATTCATGAAGTGATCTTTCGTGCATCTAAGATCATGATACTGACACTGTGAACACTCAAAAGTTTTATCATGTGTGTGTTGCCATGTCCATTTTCATAACAGAATCCTTTGAATAATATTTGGCATATAATGAACTCATTTTCCCTTCATGATGCAATAACATCCACAGCTACAGCCACTGAGAGCCTAAGATGTTCTCTAAATGAGCAGCAAAGGGAGAGTGTGTGGTTTTGGTTGGTGTGGTGGGTGGCATGTGGATGGAAAGGTTGGCAAGTGATGCTCTAGTCTTAACTGAACCTATCCCAGGTCAAGAAGGGTACAGAACTGTGACATGAAGTGCTCACAATCCATACGTGGTGAGGAGCGTAGGAAGTTATTACGTCTCCCTTCACCAGAAGGGTCAGTTGAGATCAAACATCACATCTCTCACTAACATTCATTGTTTCCACTCTCAATTCCTCCAACTTTGTTTAGTTCCCACTTATAAGGGAACAATGCGGTAATCCTTTTACATGCACTTCTCAGACGACATCTACTTTCTGCATTACAGGTTTGCTGTTCTCCATTGCTCCAAAAATGACTTTACACTAATACCTATCATATCACTAAAATTAGTTGTAAATAAAATCAATAAGAAATGAATGCCATCTCAATAAAGAAATAATATCATATAAAGTATATAAATAGCCAATTATGTCTTGGTACAATAGTTTGAAATACATATACACATTATAGACAGTTTTCTGGTACTAAAACTCACCAAGATCCTCGTCAAAAAGATATATGGTCAATGGTTACACAATATTCAATATCATGGCCATAAAAAAACAGTGACATCTTATCCAATGATAGTTTTGACAGTTCTTTCTGTTAATGTTACCTTTTCTTGTGTCACTACTCTTTTATTGTTATCAATAATTCTGTTCCTCCTGCTTCTGCTGCTACTGCTGATGCTCTCCAGGTGTTTCTAAAACCGTTGCTTTATATATCTCATATGAATTTAGAATTATTACATTTAGTCCTTGGAATAGTTCTCCATTCTGATACTATTTCCATAATAAGTTCCTATAGTTTGCCAGTCAGGAGAGCTTGGCTGTGCTTCTTACATTCCTGTGCTTGAGATCAGGAGCTGCCAAGGACAGAGTAAACATTAACAGGGGGTAATGGAATAGATACAGATGTGAGCCTTGCTACTGTCACAGAATGCTGAAGATATAGAAAGGTGGAAGGTTTTTGAATATCAATTGCTGGCAATAACTAGACTTCAAATCTTGAATTATAATGTCGAAATCATTGAGATCCTTAACTTTGGTTAATGTTCTTTAACTTGTGGGACTACTAACATCAAATGCTAATGATTCATAGTATATACACCACTAGCATCAACTGACGATATGCAGTGATGAAATAATTAGGTTTAAGTGTCAGTTACATATCATACAAA
>JAYMFT010055272.1:0-15106 GCA_038088735.1 Panulirus argus | reverse complement strand
TGCACATCATTAGCATCATCACCAGCACCACAGCATCACAAGCAGCACATCATCACTAGCTGCACATCATTAGCATCGTCACCAGCACCACATCATCACAAGCAGCACATCATCACTAGCTGCACATCATTAGCATCATCACCAGCACCACAGCATCACAAGCAGCACATCATCACTAGCTGCACATCATTAGCATCATCACCAGCCAGCCAGGAAGATGAACAGGGAAGGTACAGAGGAATGAGTCAGACCCGCAGGATCCTATTAAACACTGGACGAGTCATTACTTGGCCAGGCTGTCTGCGGCATCCCCAGGCAGCAGACAGGGCGTGTCTTGTGTCTGTCCCTACCAGGCAGCAGATAGGAGGTGTCTTATGTCTGTCCTTACCAGGCAGCAGACAGGACGTGGCAGGTGTCTATCCTCACCAGACAGCAGACAAGGCGGGCCTAGTGTCTGTCCTTACCAGGCAGCAGACAGAACTTGTCTTGTGTCTGTCCATAACAGGCAGCAGAAAGAATGTGCCTAGTGATTGTCCTTACCAGGCTGCAGACAGGGTGTGCCTAGTGTCTGTCCTTACCAGGTAGCACATAGAACATGTCTTGTGTCTGTCCTTACCAGGCAGCAAACAGGACGTGTCTAGTGTCTGTCCTTAGCAGGCAGCAGACAGGGCGTGCCTAGTCTCTGTCCTTACCAAGCAGCAGACAGGACGTGTCTAGTGTCTGTCTTTACCAGGCAACAGACAGCGCGTGCCTAGTGTCTGTCCATACCAGGCAGCAGACAGAACGTGTCTAGTGTCTGTCCTTACCAGGCAGTAGACTTGATACGTGCAGTCTATCCTCACCAGGCTGCAAATGGACGTTGCTTATTCTGTCCTCACTAGCAAGGAAAGAAACATGCTTGGCTTAGTTTGACCTCAGGCGGCAGAGGGACGTGCCTGGTGTCGGTTCTCACCAAGCAGCAGTCCAGGACAGTGGCTGGCCCTGAGGTACAACACGTGAATAAAGTTAAGTTATTTGAGTATAATCAGCTGGTCTGTAAAACAGCTGATATTCAGTAATGAAATTATGAATGAAAAGAGGATAAGACTATTACTTAGAGTATTATTAATGAATACAATTAGACTCCACCCCCGGTATATCTTGTGGGGTGGAAGACCCGCTACTCCTCCTCCAGTACAGTATGTGGGGGTAGAGCGCCTGGTATCCCTCCCCCGATAACCGTGTGGGGTGGAGGAACCTCTACCCCACCCCTGGTATACGTAGTGTGTGTGGTTCTAAGAGCACCTGCCGCCTCTGACGGACATGACTGGATAAGAAGCCGCGTATATCATACAAAGAATATTATATACAAGAATTAAACATAATTGTAAATATAAATTCTATCTGCTGAACAGTTCACGGGTAATAACAACAGACCGTTCCACAGTTCACTTCGACTCGAGACTTCGCTCTCGAAAGAACAAACTCTGGCCCGTCCACGAGGGATGATATGGCCAGGTGGGGTGGCTTGGGTGACGGCTTACAACGGACTCCAGACCCAGTGTGGCCCCTCCTGGGTTTCAAAGGAAGCTTCCAGCCGTCATCTGGGGATTTCACGCCGTCCTCGCACGACCCTTGTCTGTCCTCGGGTGACCTCACCCGTCTCCAGACTCACTGGGCACCTGATATAGGCAATGGTGTGTGTGTGTGTGTGTGTGTGTGTTTGCATACTTGAAAATCTCTTTCACCGTAACACACAAACGGCAATCACCCCGAGCCATCCTCAGAACATCACCATATGTCTAAACACACCCTTGTATAATTACTCGTGACTCAGGCAAGTGCTGTAACTATCCTCACGTTTTACGAGGCAAAAAGGAGGGAACGCGAGCACCCGGCTGCTTGGATCCTGGGTTGACCAGCATTTAATATGGTCTCCTTTCTGTTCACCTCCATCTCTACCATAACGCCCCCTCCCCTCCACTCATCCACAAATCTCATAAATATCTCACGTTCCATCCCAGCCAATCACCTGCCTGCTTACCGCCAACTACTCAGTTGTGTCAGGAATCAGCAAAATTGCAAATAACTGCTGACTGTGTTGCTTGAGCTGCCTCACCACCTGATAATCTCGGTATAGTACATAATTATTGGGAAAACCAATATACGCGCGCTCAGTGTGTGAGTGCATTACCGATTAGCCAACTGTACACGAATGGGATGCTTGATAGACTTAACACAGTACAGCAGCGCTCGTTTACTGGCTTACAGACTTACAAGTGAGGGACGAATGGTTACATCGAAACACTACCTCACGCCGCTATGCTGTATGGGGTACTGTGTGGAGGATAGCACCTGCTACACAGCCCCTAATACACTGTGAGGTGTAGAACACCTACCCTACCCCCACAGTGTACTGTGTAGGGTAGAGTACCTGCCACCCGAACCCCGGTACACTGTGTGGGGCAGGGTACCTACTTCCTCATCCAGGATACTGTGTAATTTCTTACTCATAATTACCTCTTTGGACTATGTAGGGAGTTCTTCACTCGTGAGGCCCAATTTCTCTAACGTTCTCTACAATCATACAGCTTTTTTTTTAGGCTTCTTTAGCTGTCCACATTCACAAATTCATCATGTAGTTCAGGCCATTCATCCATTACTCATATACTATATGAGCATTTCTCTACATCTTCTGTAACATGTATGTTGTTAATTTCATGTTACGGCTCCTTACTTTAACTTTGCATCTTTCGAAGAATTATTCGATGTTTTCAACAGACTGATGTAAAAACTTAAGGATTTTAACAAGATCATACCTTACTCTTCTCTCTTTCATGGTGAGCATAGATCTCTCTTTTAATTCTGGTAGCGTCTTTGATGCCCTCCTCTGGACCGTCTATATAAGTCTGATGTGTTTCTTAAAGTGCCGTGACCAAACCAAAGAGCATATTCCAGCTTTGGCCTAATGTAGGAAATGAAAAGCTTGCTGAATATTTCCTTATCCATATACTTGGAAGTGATTCTCATATTAGCCAGCAGACAGCTGGTCTCCTTAACTATTCACCTTACGTAGGATTCTGGCAAAGTCCTGGGACTTTGCGTACTTTAAAGTCTGTTTCTCAGACAGATTCCTGGCGACCACTAGAGACCTCAACCCATTTTGAGAAAGCTCCCCTGACATAGATCTTTTGTACCCTTACACGAAGATAATCTTCTGTTCATCACAGAAGTCTCCCACTTATTCCTGCCTGAAGATCCAGTTTCCTTACCAACCTTCTGTCTGGTACAGCGTCAGATACGTCCTGGTAGTCAAGATACAGATAATCCACAAAACCTTTTCTTTTTTTCTAACACGGAGCTCACTCACTCACTCTCACTGAGAGGCTGTTACACAATTTCCTTTCCCTGAAATTGTGCTGTCTTACATTAAGATTGTCTCACCTTCGGAAGTTATCATCCATTTGCTCTCCGATTATCTTTTCCAGTAAGGTGCAAACCACGCTCGACAGGGAGAGCATTTTCTATTTCAGCTTTCTGGTAAGCTTGACCACATCTCCAGCAATGTCAGGTGCAGTTTTCCTCCTCTTCCCTTCAGTTCCAGCTTTTTGCTATTCACAACGAGACCTTCTGCATTTGTATACATTACTTTCAGTCACACATTACCATCACTTAGCATTCCTGACCCCTCGAGATACTGGGGATGGGGGCTCCTCCGTCCGTCCATCTGCCTTACATGGTGTCTCCAGTTTCTTTTCTTTTTGGCTTCTGACTGTATTCCTTGTTTTTCTCCCTCTTTTCCCTAGATCTACTACGTTGGATGAATATTCCACTGATTTCCTCCTTGTTTTTAATATTTCCTAGCCCTTCTAAGTTCCTCCTGACTGAAAACTCCAAAACAGAACGTAGCCATAACTGGTCGTCTTCTTATCTCTTGATTATGTCCACCAATTCTCCTCCCTTACTTTTGTTACAGAAATCGCATGCGACACATTAATATCCAGCCTTTCCTTTTTGTCTGGAAAATGATCTTCCAGCCTGTGATTTACGTCTGTCAACCTCCCTGCACTACATATCTTCCTCTTTCTGGTGCTATCCATTTTTTCTACTAAGTCCTTCGGGGTTGATTCATCAGATTCCATATCCCTGGGTTTCTCTAAAGCCTTACTCTGTACCAACAGCCGCTGATCCAGAGTACGCTCTCCACCTTTCTAAACCCTGATTTACCGGGCCATAAATTTCCCTGGTTGTTCTGCTTCCTACAGTCCACATTACTCTTTCTACAGCTTCACTTAATTCTCCGCCACCAGTATACTGTGTGTGGTAGAGCACCCTCTACCACGCTTCCGGTATACTGTGTGGGTTAGAGCACCTCCTACCTACTATTCCATCCTCGGTATACTGTTGGGGTAGAGTACCTGTTACCCCATTTCCGTTATACTATGTAAGATATGCATTTGTTACCTCACCCTTTGAAGGCTCCAGTCACAAACAAAAGTCCACATCGAGGCTGGGCCTTAATTGAAATACAGAGAGAAATATGGAGCAGAAAAAGAAACAAGGGAAAGTAATTACGAATATTTTTTTCTTTTTTTAAAATAGTGAAAGACCTGTCTGTTGAAATAAGCAAGGTCATAGTTACTGGGAAAGACATGGGAAGGTAGAGAGTTCCAAAACTTCGACGCGTAGGGAGAGAAGCAGGCATCAAATCGGCCCACCCTTGAGTTGCTGATGGCCACTCAATTATCATGTGACGCAGCAATTTGCCGAGTATTGCCTGGTCTAGTTATTGGTGGGGGCACGCAAGCAGCCAGCTATCGGGAGCAAAAACCAAAGTAATGACTATAGAAGAGGGAAAGTGAACTAACATTGCGGCATAGGACAAGGGGATCAAGTTTGGAAGTTAGCTTGGAACATTTTATAAGTCGGATCGCTTTCGACTCAACTCTGTCAAGTAAGGAAACAGAGTTGGAACCACCCCAAATGTGGGAGCAGTACCCCATACAAGGACGAATCAATCCCTTGTATAAAATGAGCAACTGTTTAGAAGAGAAGAAGTTTCGACATCTAAACATGACACCCAGTTTCTTGGAGACAGACTTAGCTATTCTCGTAATGTGGGGTTTCCAAGAAAGAGTGGATGGTACAGTAATACCAAGTATGTTCATTCGGTCAACAGGTGGAGTTATGGAACCATGAAAGGAGAGACGAGAGTTGTGAGGAGTTTTCGATAAAGGGATGGGTAGAAACTGGGTTTTGGAGGCATTAACCTTAAAAAGATTTTGTGCACTCCACTGAGATATCCAGTCCAAGTCTGAGTTTATTGAGGAGGCTGTGTCAAGGTGAGCAGCAGATCGAGTGAAAGCAGAGGGAGCATAATTGAAGGATGTGGATGAATGTAGTGTTGAGTCGTCATCGTATGAGCGCATTGGATCATTTGTAGAGGAGAGGAAATCATTGAAAAAGAGGAGAGAAAGTGTAGGGAATAGAACAGAACCTTGCGGGACACCACTGTTGATGGAGAAAAGAGGGGAGGTTGATCCATCAACAACCACAGAGATAGACCGGCCAGAGAGGAAGGTAGATATGAAGGAGCAAACTGAAGGAGGGAAGCCAAAAGAGGGGAGCTTAGAGAGGAGATCCAGATGCCACATCCTGTCAAAAGCCTTAGATATGTCAAGGGCAACTGTACATGACTCCCCCAAAAATTTCAGGGATGATGACCAGACGTTAGTAAGACAGGAAAGAATATCACCAGTGGACCTCGCTTTACGGAAGTATGGGGTAGAGCACCTGCTATCTCACCTCCTGTATATTGTGTGGGGGTAAAGCATCTGCAACTCCACCCACGGCTTACTGTGTGGGGGAGAGCACCTCCTACCACACACCGCAGTATATGGGTTAGAGCACCTCCAACCCCATATCCCACAACGGTATATTGTGTAGGTTAGAGTACCTGTTACCCTTCCCCTGGTATACTGCCCATTACCCACCCCAGGTACACTGTATATATAACAAATGAACGATAGAATAACAAGAGCAATATAGACTTCCTGGACCCCTTCACCGGTCCACGTGTCATATGAAGTAATCTGGAGGGCTGGGCTAGTGGACGGTCTACCAGCTGGCTGAGAGCCTCCTTGCTGAGTAGGTCTCTGTAAGGCTGGGGAGCTGAGGGTTGGGGGAGAAGCGGAGGTGCTCAGCCCGGGTACTGCGAGGCTCCACCAACCAACACTGGGATCACCTCATCCGACTGTTGGTTCATATTACAAACTTCGGCAGAAGACTTTGTTGCCGATACACAAATGAAAGTTCTTGCACGAGTTTAGAGAAGCATTTTTTTTTCTCTCTCTTTTTTGTTCTTTTCATCTTTATGAGTCGAGTTTGGAAGAAACAAACGCAAACATTTGCAAGTCGAAGTTTAGGAGTCATTACAACAGGCGTTTCGACGCAATTCGTTGGTGCACGAGCAAGATGCATCATAACAGATTCTGCTGCCTCTAATGCATGTGGGATTCCACGGGCGAAACAGATTAACAGGAGACCTGTTAATCTATTTCAAAAGTTATCCGTTAAACGGTTCGTACGTCTCTGTTAGAACGAAGATATCTCTTTCATTAAACATTCCCGATTTCTTCGAAATAGTTATTCTGTCGTTTTCTAAATGTCTGAAGTGTGCGAACATTAACTAGATCATGGGGTAAATTGATCATGGCTTGGCTTGTGCCTGAAGTAAAGTTGGAGATACTTCATTCTTGGCGTTGATTGGAGGACCGGGGACGGGGAATGGAAGAGTTTTGGAGGTTTGTGGAGGGGAAGGGAGGGAGTTCGTCTGAGGAGAAGGATAGTAGGAATCAGGGAGTACAGAAGTATGAAAGACCTTGGAATCAACCAGAGAACTACATTGTACTTGGCTTTTGTGTCAGATGTTTGTGTATGATTTGTTTATCCTGTGGTCTGAAGTCGTCAGACTTATATTATATAATCTTTTTGCTAAGCGTCTCAGCTGCTGCATATCTTATAGTCGTGTATTCAAAGTTATTGTGCTTTTTGAGTAGGCGGGGAGCTTACCAGGTCCTTGTGTTACTGGTTGCTTAGCCCATCTCTTATTCATATTTCATTTATATTCGGGCTTGTGTTTACGAATTCATTCTCTTCTTAATTTAGTTTTCTTAATTTGGAAACCACTTCTGCACATCATATTCTAGAGGATACCCGACCACTAAGTTATATAAAGTCGGTAGTGTTTCTGAGGTATTGTACGCGGAGTTTCTGGCAATGAAAACCCAACATTAGGTTTGATTTGCGATTTGCTATTCGCATTTCGACATTGTTTTGTATATACAAAGTCGGTGTTATTAACCACATAACCAGGCCAAGATCCTTCTCTTCAGTCACTTCTGATGAGGAGTAAGCAAACAGTTTTATCATTGCATGTCTTTGGTATTAATGACATGTACCACGTTACATTTTCCCACCCTGTCATTCCCCAGGGTTCATTCCCAAGATCATTTCTGTAAGTGATTACAGGCAGCTTCGAACGTGGCCTTCCTCCCGAACTCTGTGTCGTCAGCAGACTTGGAGATAATTCGCCAGTGATCTTGTCTCAAAATCATTAATAAAAATCATGAAAAAATTAAAGGCCCCAAGAACCGATCCCTGTGGTACCCCACTTGCTACTCCCAGCCAGTCAGAAGCCTTACCGTCCAATACAAATTGTGGTTCTCTGTCTCTAAGCCAGTCATGAATCCACGTGCATTACTCGATACCAGTAGCAAGTGTCGAGGCTTGTTGTAGCAAATGGTGCAGTGAGACAGTCAAGACCTGGGCACTGACTGCTGGTGAGGTCGGAGGCGCCCCGGCGGCGCCCGCTTAGCTACAACGCCCGCGAGCTCAGCAGCCTGAAAAATGCAAGGAACGAGATACTCTCCTGCAGATGGGGTGAGGGCGCCTGTGTCGTTGGTCCTGAGGATGCTGGTCGTAGGGAAGATCCGAGCGGGATTTTTCTCTATTTAATTGGTTGGTTAGGAGGGGAAGAGGCAGGGGCTGGACGAGGGAGGTAAAGTTGAGAAACGGATGATAGTTATAGAGTGTACGATGAATGGTATAGGTTGTGTTGGGGTGTGTGGATGGTCTGCAGGATATGTGGTTTTTGGAGGCGACCTCCGGCCGACGGGGGTGTAAGTAGTGACCTTGTTGCTCGCTGGTCTGGGAAAGAGCAGTAGCTAAGCTAGACATTGTTCATCGTGGACGTTGATGGATGGCTGGGGCTTCTCTGAGTGTGCTGAGGCTACGTAGGAAGCAAGTGTATTCGATGTTTGTACTGTTGTCGAGTTCTTGGGTGTATGTTTCAAGTTCCTGTTGTCCTCTAGGTTCTGCCATACATTCTATGTTGCTCCCCTTAAGTGTGTACAAGATGGCTTTAAGTCGTTGATGTTTCTCTTCAGTGTTTTCAATGTACTGGTGCTTCTCATACGTGACGAATCGTAGAGCCTTATTTTGCATCCTCTGTAGCTCCAAGCGTGTGTGAGCTGCGGACGAGGTGTGCCGTGTGCTGGCTTAGGTCAGGAGAGGGAGGATCATGGACTTCACCAGGTGCAATGTTTGCCTCTGTGAGACGTGACAGAAACTTTACAGACTGGCCAGGGACGCTGTACCTTTTACGACTCTCTTGCTGACCTGTTCTCCTATGGAGCCTCGTGATTTTAGTGTGGGGCCCCAGGTTGTGTTGTTACTGTGGTGCGTTATCTTCTTTCCCTTCACGATTACGTCCCTGGCTGTTACTCCTTCCCGGCGCCATTATAGTTAACTTGTTTATGTTTGTCATTTCCTAATCCTCCTCGGCTCTACTGAATTGAGTCTGGATGCCTCTGACTGTAGTAAGCGGGTGTGTTCGAGGAGTGTGTTGTTTGAGACTGCTATATGTGTTGCGTCATCTGCGCTGAAGATATCTCCGCTCGCGTTCCCTGCTGAAGGGGGCAGGGTCTGCTGTGTTGGTTACGAACAGTGTAGGTGATGGAACCCTGCCTTGAGGGACTTCGGGTAAAACAGAGAATTCTAATACCATTACGGAGTTGATGGTGATTTCAACAGTACTTTTACTAAGGAAATTCTACAGTAGTTTGTCTACATGCCATACAGAAGTAGTTTACACTCGAGGCCCAATTTGAGAACAAGATCTGCATAAGATTCATGTTAACTCTTCAGTATTATTAATCCATACTCTGTCAAAGTCTTCTATGTTTCTTTGTATGACTGTGCAGATTAATCCTAGTCCTCTGGTGACTGATTAATTTTGCTACAACGATCGCTATTGCAAAGGTGTTGCATCTAATCCTCCAGGAACCATATTGATTCAGATTTAGTCTCTTGTTTATTAGATGTCTTCTTAATCTGAGGTTGATTATCTTTTCAAAGAATTCCCTAGTGCGTTTAAAAGGGACAGGGAGGTCGATAATTCTCTTGGTGGTATCTGGCCTTCCTGAATAAAACTGTAACTTTGGCTGCCTTAAAACTATAGTTAAAGATATCGTCTGTTGGCGGACTGGGCCCTGACGAGCCTAGCTTTTGCTGACCCTGCGGTAGACCAGTCTATCATGGAAGAGATGTGTTACCCACAGACAGCAAACTCCTGGAGTCGCTGCTGATTACACCCGTCCACTTTTCATGACACTTTTGCGGTATCGAACTTAATACTCTGCTCTGTTGATTCAGTTCATGCCCGGTTGTACGACACGCTCCTATGGCCCTAAGCGGCGGCATCTACCCGAGTTTCTCCCACGCAGGAGAGACAGCTAATAGTTGTTTGAAGTACAAGGATCTCCAGAGGGTCACGAGACGACATCCCCGGACAGCTGACGAGATGCCGTCGAGGAGACCCACACTCTGTTGAGATGTGCTCTCTGGGACAGTCCTATCCCACGGAAGCGGGTAGGTCGAGTCCCTCGACGTAGGTGCTCACGATAGACCAGCTAATTTAGCGGGGTCTGACACGGGCGGGTCCGTCCCCCTCCACACAGACGGGTGGTCCGTTCGTACGCATTCAGTCGGTGGTGAGAGGAGAAGGAGGGGGTCCAGGGCTCCCGGGGTTGACAGTGGCTGGGAAAGGTGGCTCATTCAAACGCCGGCCCTCGGCACTACCCACTGTCTGAGCTCTCTCTCTCTCTCTCTCTCTCTCTCTCTCTCTCTCTCTCTGGCCAGGGAGTAGGGACCTCCAACTTGCTACCCTCAAGGCAGCATGGATACCCTCCTAGGATCAACCCAGACCAGACTCCCCCTACCCGACGCTGGTACCCGGATGGTCAGAGACCGTCGGCCATCGACTGGCTCCCCTGACTCGTCCAGGCCTGTGGCGTCGCTCTACGTTATCACGACCTGACTGGCTGAAGACTGGGAAGTGAACACAGTATGCGTATACTACGAAATTTCGCTGTATTGGCCCTCAGCATACCATTGCTTCAGGTCCTGAGGTCTGGCTGATCCCCAGGATGACCTGGCCACTGGCCCTTAGGTCTGGCTGGCCCTCAGCATGCCTTAGCTGCTGGCCCTGGGGTCTGGTTCGCCCCCAGCATGGCATAGCTGCTGGCCCTGGGACCTGAGTGGCCCTCAGCATGCCCTGGCTGCTGGCCCTATGGTCTAGGTGACCCCATTTCACCCTGAATACTGGCCCTATGGTCTGGTAGGCCCCCCAGCATTCCTAGGTTGCTTGTCCTGGGGTCTGGCTGGCCCCCAGCCTGCCCTGGTTGTCCAAGCCAGACAACAACACCCTCTAATACTCTCTGGGACACAATATTCTGGAGTGAGTCCCTGACCGAGTTTTACAGCGTCCTCCCTCACCTGTCAAGTCAACCCACCAATAACCTTGGCTGTCAAGATCCATGTCAACATGGTGGCAGGTGGCGGACGCTTCTCGACTTCTTTTTATACCATCGAGTGTCATCGCTTGCCAAAGCGACCTGGTGTTGATGTGCAGCGTCCACGCTCTTACTGGTTCCCGGCATTTGCTTTGCGGACAGCGTCTGTAAGACAGGGTTGGACAGACTCTGTGAGACGGGGGCGGACAGAGTCTATTAGACAGGAGCGTACAGGGTCTGTGTAGACAGGAGTTTACGGGGTCTGTATAGAAAGGGATGGATAGAGTTTGTGGGACAGGGGTTACAAGGGGCTGTGAAGGAGGAGCGGTTAGGGTCTGTGAGACAGGGATAGACGGGGTCTGTGTGATAGGGATGGACTGAGTCTGTGGGACAGGGGTGGCAAGGGTCTGTGGGAGAGGACTCTGGGGTGTCTGTGGGTTGTCTTCAAGCTCTCTTCTCCAACTGATGGACTTCAAAATCGTTTCTCGGCCTCTTTTATATACAAGAACTTTCCCTTTCCCTCCTGTGTCTTCTGTAGGGTCTAATCTGACCACCTACCGTTCGAGATGCCAGGCCGGCAGGCTGTCAGCGGCCGGCCCCTCCACTACGCCACTGCTACACACATCAGGTCCCACAGCGCCATCCCCCTGACACACTCACAACCCGAGCTGTAGTCAGGGAAATGACGACGCTGAATAAATATTGGGGGGGTAGAACTTGGTTCGTGTTGTTTGCTTGAGCTTTAGTCGACCTTAAAGATCCATAAAGCTTCACCAGGTGTATGTAAATCTCTGTTAGCACTGACCAGTGAAACGGGAGATAACCTAGCATGAAGTAGCTACGTGTAGCTTATTTATGTGATATCATATATACAACTTAGAATAACGTAATGATTCAGAAACGTTCTGAAAAACGTTCAGACGATTGGAATGTACATTGTACGTTATTCACGGCTCCTCCACCACAGCACTGGGTAGAGTGTAGTCTCCATCACCGACCGTCCCTCCAACACTGGGAAGGGTGTGGTCTCCACCACTGAACGTCCCTCCAACACTGGGCAGGGTGTGGTGTCCACCACTGACGCTCCTCCACCACTGACCTCCCCTCCAACAATGGACAGAGTGTGGTCTCCACTTCTGACTCTCCCTCCGACAGTGGATTGTGTGTGGCCTCCACCACTGACCTCCCCTCCACCACTGTGCAGGGTATGGCCCTCCACCGCTCAAATCCCGGAATAAAAACGAGAAAACAAAGCAAAAGATTCACAAAAGATCTGATCTCTGGACGTGAATCATGAAACCCCTGAAAAGAAAAAAGATCAGAAAATGGAATTACGCGGGAAGAAGTGGAATCTCAAGATGTCTTCCCTCCAAAAAATGGTTCACATCCGCCACGGCGATGGAGTCTCGATGTGATGGAAATCGTCCCAAATGCAACAAAATGAAGGTTACGGGATATCTTTTTTTTTCCTTTCCTGCGATGTACGATATTATCGGGCATTTGGGGAGGCTGAGGGAGGAGAGAGAAAAGGTTATAAAGGAGATGGGTTGGAATGGCCGCCACCAGAGTGCCTCTGCTGGTCATGAACAAGAAGGTCACCACAAGAACACATTTGCTGGTCATGAACAAAAAGGTCATCACCAGAACACCTCTGCTGGTCAGGAACAAGAAGGTCACCACCAGAACACCTCTGCTGGTCAGGAACAAGAAGGTCACCACCAGAACACATCTGCTGGTCATGAATAAGGTCACCACCAGAACACTCTGCTGGTCATGAACAGGAAGGTCACCACCAGAACTCTCTGCTGGTCATGAACAAGAAGGTCATCACCAAAACACCTCTGCTGGTCATGAACAAGAATGTCACCACCAGAACACCTGCTGGTCATGAACAAGAAGGTCACCACCAGAACACCTCTGCTGGTCATGAACAAGGTCACCACCAGTACACATTTGCTGGTCATGAACAAGGTCACCACCAGAACACATGTGCTGTCATGAACAAAAAGGTCACCACCAGAACACATCTGCTGGTCATGAACAAAAAAGGTCACCACCAGAATACCTCTGCTGGTCATGAACAAGAAGGTCACCATCAGAACACCTCTGCTGGTCATGAACAAGAAGGTCACCACCAGAACACCTCTGCTGGTCATGAACAAGAAGGTCACCACCAGAACACATCTGCTGGTCATGAACAAGAAGGTCATCACCAGAACACCTCTGCTGGTCATGAACAAGAAGGTCACGACCAGAGCACCTCTGCTGGTCATGGACAAGAAGGTCACCACCAAACCACCTCTACTGGTCATGAACAAGAAGGTCACCACCAGAACACATCTGCTGGTCATGAAAGAGAAGATCACCACCAAACCACCTCTCCTTGTCATGAACAGGAAGGTCACCACCAGAACACATCTGCTGGTCATGAACAAGAAGGTCAACACCAAAACACTTCTGCTGGTCATGAACAAAAAGGTCAGCACCAGAACTCATCTGCTGGTCATGAACAAGAAGGTCACCACCAGAACACATTTGCTGGTCATGAACAATAAGGTCACCATCAGAACACATCTGCTGGTCATGAACAATATGGTCACCACCAGAACACATCTGCTGGTCATGAACAAGAAGGTCATCACCAAAACACCTCTGCTGGTCATGTACAAGGTCACCGCCAGAACACCTCTGCTGGTCATGAACAAGAAGGGCGCCACCAGAACACATCTGCAAACTAAGTGGAAAATATATTCTTATTGGTGGGTTTTGTTAAGGTCACTGTAAATTAACTTTCTTTTTGAGTATAGAGCCAGCTCTGCAGTTGGGACAGCATAGAGCCATCACTACAGCAGGGACAGTATGGAGCCAGGAACACAGCAGGGACAGTATAGAGTCAGCACTACAACACGGCAGTATAGAGCCATCACTATAGCAAAGACAGTATGGAGCTAGCTCTACAACTGAGACAGTATAGGGCCAGTATTACAACACGGCAGTATAGAGCCAGCACTGCATCAGGGACAGCATAGAGCCATCACTATAACAAGGACAGTATAGAGCCAGCCATACAGCAGGGACAGTATAGAGCCGTCACTACAGCAGGGACAATATAGAGCCAGTTCTACTGCACGGCAGTATAGAGCCATCACTACAGCAAGGGCAATATGGAGCCAGCTCTACAACTGAGACAGTATAGAGCCAGTATTACAGTACGGCAGTAAAGAGCCAGCACTGCAGCAGGGACAGTATAGAGCCAGCAGCACAGCAGGGACATTGTAGAGCCAGGGACAATACAGAGCTAGCAATAATGTATAGACAATACAAACCTAACAGTACAATAGAGACAATACAATGCGACAATGCAATAAGGATAATGAGGAAGTAATGATACAGCAAGCATAATACAAGAGCGACAATACAACAGCCTTGAGAATGTTGGTTGATCTCTGATGAGACAGATTAGTGAGGGAAGGTGCTGGGCTGAGGAGGAAGGTTGTTCTGGCACCAAAGTGTGGGTGTGGGGTTGATTGGGGCACCAGAATTGGGTGGAGGGTTGATACACCACGTACGTGATCACTCTCATGGCCTTTACTGATTAACTTCTAGCGGTGGTTTACCAAGCGTCTTGTATCCACGGTTGGTAATTTTGGTGCCAGAGAGCATCACTTTGCGTGCATCTCCGTTGAAATCCTCCTGCCATGTCTCTATCTACGCATCCAGTTTGTTTGAATCCTTCTGAATCATGAGGCAGATGTTCCGTCGACTTGCCTATGGCTCGTGATTATCGCGTCGTTGGCGATTTCGAGGTTCTGCAGGCGAGTCCTGTCTCTGGGTCGATGTTGTAGATGATGATAAGTCTGGGTCCTTCGAGTGAACCTTGTGGGACTCCACTAGACTCGTGAAGCTAGTCAGATGCTTCCCCGGATGAAACTCTTTCACGTTACTACACCAACTTATCGACCCAAGAATCTAATTACTTATAAATCTTTACCTTCAACACTTAGCTAAAACCAGTGCTCTGGTACTTATACAGAAACTGCAGACTGTAAATAACTTAGCCCAGTGCATCTATGCTGACGGTTCTCGCGACTCTGCCACTAGGGGAGCAGACAGAGCTGCCATTGTGATTCAGCCTAATGGAAACAGACTAGAGAAAAATGTTAGATTAAACAAATGGGCATCTAATCTGTAAACTGTACTGTTCGCCATACTTATCGCTCTTGAGCACGTAGAAATCTCTGCTACAGACAGTTTAATTATCTCCGATTCTTTAT
>JAYMFT010055261.1:0-15106 GCA_038088735.1 Panulirus argus | reverse complement strand
TTAACATATATATATATATATATATATATATATATATATATATATATATATATATATATATATATCAAAAGACATGGCAAACGAGCCGAGCCGGATTCAAGTCAGGAAGGTACGTGGCAATCATGATCCTCTTTGACATCCATCACTCAAGACACAGTAGAGAGACCATCCCCTTGCCACCCCAACACCACCTCCAGCCACTGATTACGACGTCCTTTAAGGCTGTGAGGTCTTGGGGGGATGTGAACCATCATCGGCGATGACGATTTACGATGAGGGTGGAGAGCCCTCTGAGTGCCGAGTCATCCTTCAGGAGGGTCAGAGGTGATGCACACCTTCTACAAACATCAACTACTCACAGGTCTTCACGGGGCGCCCACTGCCCATCCTGCACACCCACCCTGATGGCCTGATGCAGTACCCCGAGGGAACTGGGACGGGATATGCGAAGACTAACTTCCCGTGATCGAGTCTCTAGGCGAGTCTTGCTGTTCCTATAAAGCAAGTCGCAATACACAGACGAAGAACTCAACCAGCTGAAGAGACTGTCAGGAAGCTGCACAGGCGGGAGGCCCCTGTAGTACATGCCAAGAGTTACAAGGAGGAGGAAGGATTACATAAAATTATGCCGAAGCTCAGTCGATAAATGCTCCAACAGAAGGACAGTTTTCTTATTTTTTTAATTTGTTTTAAAACATTTGTTGTCTATATATAAATAGACAAATCATCTCAGTGAGAATAAATCTAAATGTTCGATGTATATTATCAGAAAACGCTCCAAGTCATACATCAAAACATGGCTCCTGCAAACACATTTTTAACTTTCTTTTATGTCAGAGTCTCCGGTCATAGACTTGAGGTCCTTATCGGGGTCGGGCCTTGAATGAAACAGCAACTGGCAAACGGTACAGATAATAAAGAAAAGTTATGAAGGCGTTTCGAGGAAATGGAAAGAAATGGGAAAAAATTCTTCACTGCCTGGTATGTTTGATGTATGACGACATACCTATGACAAACTGTACTTCAGTGTCTCAGACAAATACAGCTTCAGTGTCACAACATCACAGGCGCCATGGGAAGTGTGACACAGCCACTTCGTCTAGGAAGACGTTATCTCGGCCAATAAACGGTAATCTGATAACTCTGAAATTTTGGTTGTCGTGCAAGATAAAACCAGAACATGAAGGGCACGTCTAACCCGTCTGACTTACTGTGCATGCAACCGACCACCTCGTAAACCAGCAAAAAAAATATGTACATCTGAAAATAATCTAAACCTTGGAGGCAACTCCTTAACCACGTAGCCTCTCTCTCAGGCCCGGGGGGAGATAAGATTCGTGAGGCGTCAACAGCCCAGGGGGCCGGGCGGGCGGAACCCCTCACAACCCGGTGCAGTCCCACTAGATTTATGGTCTTGAGACGTGAGAGACGGGAGGTGTGAGTGTGGGGGGGGTAATAAAAAGTGAGGAGGGAGGGAAGGGTGACGCTGACGGAGGGCATATGAGGCGTATGGTGTGGGTGTCGTGGGCAGGATCAGAGTATAATGGAGATGCAGGTGAGGAGTGTGGTGTGGGATGGGGGTTGGGACGCTGCTGGAGGGTAGGTGAAGTGTGTGGTGTGGGCATGGGCTCCTAGGAGGAGACTCTGACGGGAGGTGCAGGTGGGGTATGTGTTGAATAGCGTCGTGCTGAGGGTGGGAGGGACAAGCTGCAGGAGCAAGAGACGACAGAGGGAGGGGAAGCTGTAGCCACAGGCAGATTGGGAGAAGCCTCAGTCATCCGTTAATACACACAACGAACAGCTCCCAGCCAACCTGAGTTACCTAACCTTCTGAGCCAATACCCAGCATCACTACACACACACTAAACACCCGCCATGCTGCAGGTATAATATAAATAAGGCACCAAAGATACACATCAGACAAAACTACTCACCCTCCTCCGCAAACCTACACCACACATCTTCACACTCTGCTGTTTCTACTTTGCCTTTCTTGTCCACCCACGTGTTTTTTCCCCTCCCACACTTCTTTTTCCTCCTCCTAACTATACCATAAAAAAATGTAGATTGAGACGCCAGGGAGGAGGCAGTCTGGTCGTGGGAGGGGCTGCGGGCAGACAAAGCTTTGTAAGAATGTAGATGTGAGCGTTGGGAGCTTAATAAGTCGCTGAGGGAAAGACAAAAGAGACTCATTTCCCGTTCGCTGAGAATACTTTATTCGCCTAAGTAAACACAGACAAGGTGTCGTTGTGATGGTGTTCGAGAATGACACATAGCAAGAAAGATAGGAAGAGGCGAACAGAGGGCGTGCAGTGGGTACAACGCCGTATATCTAACCACATCGTTTAGATCGTCAGAACATAAAAGCCTCAGGAACAAGGGAAGGGGTTTAATGTCTGGGCTAAAGTAGTCGCGAGAGGGAAGCGGGGAGAAGAGAGACAGGGAGAGAGAGAGAAAGAGAGTCATCAGAGATAACGCAGATGGCACACGACTAGACCAGCAGTAGACGGCACCAAATAACCAGTGGTGGAAGGGACAGGTGGGGAGACCCAGTGGTCTGTTGCTGCTTGAATTCCTTTATATTCCTTGCATGCGGGAGAAACATAAGTCTCTGGGGCGGGACGGAATACTGATAGGACGGATACCACACAGCTGGAGGTGATCCTCTGAGCTGTAGGGTGAAGGGAAGAGGTAAAGAACACGAATAAAAAGTCAGAAACTGTGAGGAGATGAAACTTGACCACCATACACTAATGCGAAGCGCATGTTATGACCTCTTGACCACACACCGCACAGCCATTGATCGCGACGGTACGATCCCTTAAGTATAACCATATCCTGCTCTGAATTTAAGGCTCAGGTTAAAAGCCAAACCATCATGCTCAGAGGTTCAAACTTGTCTAGTTCGAGAGTGTTAGCGGCGCGTGGCGTTAAAGTGTGGGACCGTCCC
Organism: Panulirus argus; assembly: GCA_038088735.1. Taxonomy (NCBI): domain Eukaryota; kingdom Metazoa; phylum Arthropoda; class Malacostraca; order Decapoda; family Palinuridae; genus Panulirus; species Panulirus argus. Next base: position 12,156 of record JAYMFT010055261.1, on the reverse strand, counting down.
GCTCAGCTAAAGTGTGGGACCGTCCTGCTCAGCTGAGGGTTTCACAATTCTGAGTATGGAAGGGAAACCAGATGCAACATCCCCAACGGACGCATTACCATGACCCCGGGGGGTCGGCAGGTACGTACGTCTCCGAAGTCGCCACAAATCACGCAACAACCACAGACTGTAAACAATATTCTACAACCTTTTTACTCTCGTGATCACACCAAACCCAGAAAGAGTAATCCTTGCCACTTGAGCCACCTCTGCAATAACAGTGACCGGTAGTTTTAACAAAATTCTGCACAAACAGCCAGACCGTTATAGCTTAGTGAGCCATGAAAACATCTGTGAACCTAACCGCCCAGGCGGTAAACACCCCGAGCTAGCCAGCCAAGCCGGCAGACCCGTGATCGTGAACCAATATTTACATAAGCGCGGTGTCACTCCCTCGAGAAGCCCTCGTGGAGAACCCTGGAGGCGGTGAGCGCGAGTTGAGGACAGATGGGGGGAGGTGAGACTCGAGACTAGGTAGAGGTGGACAGGAAGAGAGTGGGGGACTGGAGAGAGGCAGGTAAGGGGAAGGTGGAGACCTGTGGGAGAATGGGGATAGGGGACAGGCGGGTAGGAGGACAGTGGAGGCCGAGGATAGGAGGACAGAGGGATAGTGGAGACCAGTAAGAGGGTGGACAGGGGGATAGTGGAGGCCGGGGAAACAGGAAAACAAGGGGAGAGCGGAGACCAGGGAGAGGGCGGATAGCGGAGAGAGAAAAGGCTGAGAAGAGGGCGGACAGGGAGAGAGTGGGGACTGGGGAGGAGGAGACTACAGGGAAGGGGCGGGTATATCATGCAACATCTTAAGCTTCTGTGTGCTGTCCGCACTTACTATTTCTCGATCCATCTCATGCCGCATTCCCCCCAACCAGCCTTACGCTACACCAGTACTTCTTTAAAACCTGTTTAAACAACTTTCTGGCTTAACATCACGTCATGTCTTCTGATTGTTCTATCCCCTCCATCTTACTCCTCACTGTCTACGTCATGAATGTAGATTAATAACCTCAAGTTGTAATCAGGTCTTCCCTCATTCTTCTCTTCCACTGTGGGCAAATTTAAGGCATGTAGCCTTTCCCTGTAATTCAGTTCCCTTTAATTTCACTGTTCTCCTCCTCTGGACCTTCTCTAATAGCTCTTTGTGCCTTAAGTGGACGTATGTCCGTCCGTCTGAGCATAGGGCTATGTGCATCTGACTCTGAGTGTCCGTCAGCAAAAGCATACAACTGTATGAACGTATGTGTGTCCGTATCTTACAAAACATACATCTCTTTAACGACCGGACTGATCTCTTACAAATAAAAAAGGGGGTATGAATATGAACTGCAATACCAAGCAGCCTCCAGAGAAAGCCTCTGGGACAAAATCAATCTTCATTCCATCTGAAAATATGACATGAAATCTGGAAAGAACCGTAAAAAAAAAAAAAAGAAAAAAGCGTTTCAGGGGAAAGCGAACGTCCCAGCTCTATTTTCTTTCCGTTAATTCTTCAAGCTCCCGGATTCATATGCAACATATCTTTTCAGCCTGACATTTTACGGGGAGGTTCAGCTCGGCCAGGCCAGACTGGGAAAGCCTGAATGAGCGGAGGCAGCTTTCCTGAGGGAGGGGGAGAAACAAATCTTTTCCCAGGTGGACTCCCTTAAAAAAAATTCCGTGCTGCTGCTGCAGCGGTTGAATAACATTCGTATTCCCTTCCCTTGGAATTAGAATATAACAAACGTACCGTCGGCAACGACGTTCTTCGTTATACGTTATAAATAATCCGGGTTCAACACCCTTCTCTATTTCCTGTTATCCTATAAGAGGGAAGATAAAAGCTTTCCTTTTCAAAGTCACCCCATATCATTTGCTCGGTTTTACGAGAGGGTTTCCTCATGTCTTCAGACTACAGACGCCACCACCAGCTCTGTTGATAACTCCTGATAGTGTCAGCACAGCTGTTGTGTTGCAATGCATAACGACGACGGGCTGAGCGCCCCTTCACTCTCTCTCTCTCTTCCCCAGTTGCCGCTGGTTGGTCTCCCCTCACGGCACTGCCTACTATACCGCCACTCTAAAACAACACCGGGAGCGTCCCACACACACACACACACAGACACATGCTGGAAAACTGTGGCACAGATAAGAACACACTGCCAGGCCTCGTACTGCTCTCTGTCTCACGATATATATATATATACGCAAGTCACCTGACTATTCAAACGGCGGTACCACTGAACACCACCCCGTCCACAGGACCCGTCACCACACAGGTGCCCCGGACCGACGACGCCCTTGCGTCGTGCCCTCCCTCCGTCAGGTGACTCAGGTGCTCCTCTACATCCCCGACCAATTCTGCATGTGAAGGGAGAACAATTCGTACGTGTGTGTGTGTGTGTGTGTGTGTGGTTTCCCCCGCGCGGTGGAACGAGGACTAGAGATCTGTGGCTCCCACAGTCCGCTGGATCTTTATGGTGTACATCCCACTAACTCCGCCAGATTTATTGCGGGCGTTACAAAGGGGGTGACTGGCTTGGGGGGGGGGGAGGCTCTGAGGAGGGGTTTTGTATCGGGCGGGTGGATCGTGTCGGCTTCAATAGTGATGATGCTCTTACATTACGGCCATGTACAAGGAACCGCCACACCCACAGACACTCGGGGCTCAAAATAAACACACACCAAAATATTTTGTATACATACTTACACCTAAACATATGCATAAGCATATTGTTACGTGCGAATCAGTCTCGTGCACGTGCGTTCATCACACGGTAGCACGAGAGATAGCGCGCGTATACACACGCACTTTACCAACAGCCAATATCAAACCGAGTGGAAATACACTAACCTAGACATACGCAGGGAGCGTGATTACAACACTTTCCTACGCACACGCACACACACACAACATCCATGTCTCCTTATCAAATACAATAAACACTCGTGTCGCAGGTCCTGCATCACCCATCTATCTCAAGTCATTTAAAGCCACATTAGTTTGATTAGGTAAAAAACAACTTTTCTTTTTACACACACACACACATTACTGCTCCACTTGTGCATACGAGGAAGATGCCCTCACCAGTGAGACACTCCTGGCTATTTTCACGGTCTTTATACCTCTTTATTGCCTCGCAAGTTTGTTTTATCTGGGACCTTATGGCCCTTTCTTTACGTCATTCCTGAGCATCGGAATGCTTACAATGCTCATCGGGACCGGCGGACTCCGCACCACGAAGGCTGGTGTGAGATCCCGCCGGCTCGGCAAAAACCACCCAATTCCTCCTGGATGGTTAGGTTAGGTTAGGTTGGTTGGCGGGCCATCTTCTCTAACGACCCCCACCCCCTCTCCTCCCTCAGCGCCGGGATGACGATATAATTTTCCTTCCCGTTGAGAATCGTCCGTAGAATCACCGCTGGATATTCATGCGTCGGTCGGTTGCGCTCTCGAAGAAACATTCTGCAAACAAAAGGCCAAGCCATCAATGAACGGGAGGATATACATAAAAAAAAAGGAGAAAATATGAAGAAAAAAAAGTTCTCTGGGAACGTTCAACACAAAGGGAGGATGATAATCCCTGTCAGCGTGTGTGTGTGTGTGTGTGTGTGTGGCGGGGTGAGGCGCCTCCCTGCCTCCATACACTACTCACTAATTCCCTATCTTGACCTTTCACTGTCTCATCAGAGTCTCAGGGAAATGCCACACCTCACTCAACTCCATCCTTCTTGGTCTCCTTTACTAGTCAGCCTCAAATGTCCTCCACCTTCTCATCCTCCTCTCTTTCTTTTCGTCTTCTCTTTCCGTTCACCATTTCCTCACTCTCATCTTCTTGTTCTTATTCCTCTTCTCCCTATTTTCCCCTTTTTTTTCAATTATTCAACATACGTGCGTGGAATTACTGCCTCTTCATCAACCTCCAGCGGGACCCAACGTCAAATGCCTTTAGCATGCAAAAAAATATTAATAATAATTCTTTCCGTCATTCTCTTTACACTACTGCTTCCTCCATCACAGAAATCCTCAGCACTTGTAATGACTCCTTCCCTCTGATCCTGCGCTATTTTTCGCTTAAATTAATTTGCCACTTTTGAAGTATCCACTAATTTTCTACCTGTTGTTGTTCTTTTTCAGCAATTTACAGACAAAACTTTTTTTGTGATAACAGTATCAACCAGAAACACGAGTTAAAATATTTAATTGAAGATTCTATAGCCTAATCATGGAGATTTTGGTGGAAGGATGTTATTGCTATCGTCCAGCTTATCAACTGGTCCATTGCTGAGCTTACCTCAACTGAAAATCGAAGTATCCTTTGCCTCCAAGACTGGAGCCAACAACTGTACTTAACTTCCCGCATGCTTGGATAAACTCCGAAGGCCACGATCCGAACCAGCCTACCCGGAACCTCACAAGAGAGTCGAAGCTTCACACACGTTTTAACTCGCCTAACAAGCCAGGACAATGCGACCGAGAGACCCGTAGACTTGGATACATGTAACTGACATACATGGTCAAGATTCGAACCAACGGATCCAAAGCTTCACATATGCTTAACTTATATGGTCAAGAACTCGAAGTAATGGGTTCAGAGCTTTACATATATCTAATTCACTCACATGGTCGAGACTCTGCTTAACAGACCTGGAGTTTCAAACGAGTCTAACCAAGTATCATAGTCAAAACCTGACCACCTCTGAGGATGAATCGAATCGACCAATCCGTAACTCGGAGTTCTGACCAACAGGATCAGATGGCTGCGTCCATCGATCTAATCACCATTCTCTCTGATACGCTTTCAACCGAGGATTCATTTCAGTTAACGCGTTGCTGGGCATCTAGATGGTCAGGAGAGGGGAAGAGCCTCCCTCGCAAAACAGGAGGAACCCTTAAAGTCCTCTCTATTATTAACCCAGGGAGATGGTTCCTTAAAGGGGGGGGGGGCGCGCCTGTGATAAGATGCCATAAACGTTTGAGTTTAAGGTTTTCGGTAATTGTCTGGGCGTGTTTTTCGATGGTATTCGGGAAGCGCCTCCGACTCTTTTTGTGCGATGAGGTGGGAGGCAGAAAAAAAAATGCTGATAAGGGGCTTGAGATTTTGCTCTAGGCCGCTAATCTTAAAAATCTGCTGCTGCTGCTGCTATCCGCCTTTTGCCCCTCATCTGATCCGCAGCGGGAGGCTCACGAGACGAAAAACTTGCCCCCCCCCCCCTCGGCTTTTAGTATGTAAATCGCCGGCCATCGGGTGTGTTTTGTACGAATTATGTCATGCGTTGCTACCGCCTGCGAGCCGTGACGCCGTGCTCTCTCTCTGGTGATGATATGATCATCAGACGTTTACATGGAGGATAACCCGAAGGCGGCGGTGGGCCGGGTATTGTCTCGCTCTCTTATCTTATCACTGGCGGACGTCGGATCTCGTCAGAGGACACGGCAGTAGCAACTGTCGGACAAAGGACGTAGTCGAGCAACATATATAAAGCTAGGCCTGTAGGTATTGGTCGGGTCTGTCGCGGTAGTCAGTAAAGTCGGCCCGCACGAATGAGAGGAGTCCATCTGTGGGCGGTGGCTGAACTGTGCTGTGGGCGTGGACAAAGCCGAGTCGGGGAGGTGGGCAGGAACGGGTTTGGGGTATGGGTTAGAGGCGGACGGTGATCGTGGACACAGGGTGGCAGTGGGCTAATGAGGGTTACACAGGCTCTCATCACACCAGCAGACTGTCGGGGCGATGTCCCTACGACTGCTCACTCACTCACTTCTTCACTTACTCACTCCCTTCCTCTCTCTCTCTCTCTCACCATTTCTATCTCCTCCTTCCTTCTCACCTTCTTACCAAAGACCCCAGCAGACACCGCACTCACAGACACCATTACCTCAATACGATTTCATCTCTTGAAACAAGGCACGGGTTCCTTAGCTGGCAGCCAACGCTCGTAACACGTTATCCATCATTATCCTCCCGTCACCACTCATAATAAATCCCCTTTCGAGACGAACACTACCAGTTTACCAACCTATAAGTTCACCATGGAGATGATTCACTCTTGTTAATTGATTTCTCGGACGGAGGTAAAAAATTCAACTTGTTTATAGTCACCTGGTAGGCACTTGTCTCGGTCCTCCGTATATCTGAGGGCGCACGAAGCCTGGTGTGGCATTCAACATTTTATTCATTTATACCGGAGGTAAAGGCGTCATACAACCTCACTACAAGCAAATAGCTATCTTTTTTTTTCAGGTTATATGTCAGGTCAAAGGAAAAGCATTACTTTACATATCCTTGCAGCGTAAAGACTTCCTACAGATATCTCGAGTGTCTTGGCGTTCCTCGGGCATTCAAAGATGCTATTCAAAGTTGAGAAGGAAGATAAGGAGGCCAGAGCGAGCTTGGAGGGTTGCTGAAAAGGCAAGGAAGAAAAGCCATGAAAAGATAACAAAAAAAAAAACAGAAAATGAGGAGATAAAGAACAAAAAGTAGTAGTAGGGAAGGGATTTACCAAAAAGAAAACGCAGTGTACCCAAAGAGTGGACTGAAGATGGAATGAGGACGAAAAGTAAGTTGTAAAAACGATGAAAATGGTGGACTCCTGGCAGACAGCAAGGTATCAGCAGGATGCGACGACCAAAAGAGGTGCCTTGCGAGGGGCGGAGCAGGCCAGAGAGCGGCGACTTGCGAGGCAGGAGCAGGGAATAGAGGAGATGAAGGAGACGGCAGAATCGCCGAGCCGGTGAGATGAGAGCAGGAGAAACAGGACGGAGGGAGAAGACCCATAGAAGCAGGGTAGAAAGTGTGACCTGAGAGACAGGGACGGGACGTGACGGGGAGGAGAGGAACCAACGGGAAACAGGCGGAACGGAGAGGGAGGGAGGAGAGGGGAGATGCGAGAAAGAAATTGGCGATTCATGAGATCGGGGCGGAGGGAACAGGGGAGGGAGGGGCAGGAACGAAGCCATAATAAATGCCCTTCGACGACGTTGTTCGACTTGGAACATATTTTATTTATCTTATAACTTAACCCCACTCTATAATGGGGTTATAGTACTATAGTAAATGTAAGTGACGAAATCTGAAGTTATTTCCTAATATACGGCGAGTACCAATCCATTCGGTACATCTAAAGAACTCGGAAAACGCATTTGCAGGCGACTGGCGGTATTCCCCTTCTCTAGAAATTATGCAGTTTACAGTGTGACCAACCAGGGCCCAGCGACTCCTGGGAAATGTGGTTCACTGTGCAGACACAGCCGTCGTGATCTGCATCACAAATATTCACCCACACGTAATATGCCAGAGATTATCCATGCGCTCCCTCACACAAGTCACCCGCACATCATGGCTCCGGTTCGGTCTCGCGTCGCCACTCAAGTGTGTGGCATCATCTGCTTCCAGTACTAAGTTACACAAAGATGTGCACACGAGAGGCCACTGTGATTCCCGCGTGACGGTGGAGTGTGCCGCGTAAGGGGCGGGGGGCAGGGCATGGAGAAGGGAGGTGTGAGGGGAAACACAGGGTAGGGTAGGGTAGGGTAGGGTAGGGGGTGGAAAGCTGAGCGTGACAGTCCAAGCCCACAGGACGCTCAGGGTCACAGCGCGGACGGCGTGAGGGGGGAGGGGTTGCAGTGTCACCACATCGCCACGGATATGATTACGGGTTACGAAACCACACCCACACCCGTCACCCCTCACATCCGTATCCATCCCCTATAATAACATCCGCATGAAAACCTCAAGTGTCACAAGTGGGTGAACGCCTTAAGAATGTCAAGCCTAACCTAGCTGCACCAAGATGGAACAAGAAAACGTCTCCTTAAAACAGTTAAGTTCCCTGCATTCGGTTTTGTAACATACTGAAAGTTACCTTTTCACCCTGATCTTTGACCCAGCACCCTAAAGCCTCAACATGTACAGAGCTTTGTTTGTAGTAGAGTCTGCAGCACAAATTCGGTTCATGTCCATTCCCCCGTCATGAGATATTGTGTAGAGAAGACGGGGACACGTGGACAGAGCAAACCAGTATTCACTTCTACTGATGAGAGACCCACAAGGTGATACTGGAAAAAAAAAAAAGCCGACTCCTTCTTCTATGCTCCAGGAGCATAAAAATGGTCCCTCTTACGACCCTAATCTTTCCCTGTCGTGCTGGGGTCCCGTCCAAAGGTTCCTCTGTGGACCAAAATTACACTTTAATGACGAATAATTCTGCGGTGTTCGTGACATATAATTTTCGTTGTCCCAAATTGTGAGCGATGTCTTCATCAGCCGCATGGCTCGGATCCATTCATGTGTCCGGCGGGGAGACCCAGCTAGGCTACCAGACCATGGCGGCGGTAATGAGATACCCTTCAATAACAATTATTTGCGGTTATTCAAGACTATGGTAGATTGACTTCTCGCGTGTGAATGTTCCTCCGGCTTTCAGTGAACTGTGTTAGATCTATCGCCTACCAAACACAAGGGAGTAAAGACGAATATATATATATATAATATATATATATATATATATATATATATATATATATATATATAAATTTCAGAGAGAAGGGGCAAGACGTGTAAAAACTTTCTCAGTAACACACAAACATGTTTATATGTTTTCCGCCTTCGTCTGCAGTTAATTCAATGTATCATCAATTATAATTCTCATTATCATTATTATCATTATTGCGATTATCATTATCATTATCCTCATTATTATTATTATTATTATTATTATTAATATTACTATTATTATTAGTATCATTATTATTAACTGCCTCGCAACTCATACATTTTCCAAATGAGCAACATTCCGGAATACAAGACTGCTATCCGTGGGACACAATCTCCAGCTTCGGCTGGTGGTGTGGTGAAGGGACACGACGACCCTCCTCTCTTTATTGTTCTGTTTTTTTTTTTTTCTTAATATTTTCCAAGAAATCAGACTTTAATTAAGGCATCACTGACCGTGATTAGTGTGTGTGTGTGTGTGTGTGACCAGAATCCGCCTGCTTGAGATTAAACCGTGAATGAAAAATCACCTTCGACGAGGCAGTATTATATAATCGTAGTTGACCAAAGGGAGCAGTGTCGTCAAAAAACTTCACGCTTCAAAGGAGTCCATGTTGTCCCTCCTACTGAGTGGAGCAAAACTTTGTATCTGCGGAACCTGAAAGAAAGGTCCGGGGTTTATAGCCCCAGGACCCCTTTCACAAAGAGGTCCTGGAGATGTATTCTAATAATAAAAATAATAATATCAATAATAATATCAATAATAATATCAATAATAATAATAATAATAATAATAATAATATGATGCTTGCTTATGCGTAGGCAAGAGTGTAATATTACTTCATAACTGGAGTCTGCGTGTGTGGAATACAAATCACTTAATCAAACATCTTATATCAAAAATTTATTTAAAAACCAAGTGATTGCTTCGTGAACTATTAAACGAAATATCAAGCAATAATGAACACCTCAAACTTTGGCAGCGTATTATGTACTGATACAATCAGCACCTTTGACAAGAATAGTTTACGGGCGGCGTGAACGAGGCTGATGGTTCGTTTAAATACCAGTTACGTATTCATCCGCGGAGGACGGCGCACCGGCAAGATATTCAATCTGACTCATGCTCGGGGGAAATTATTCATGCCGGCTCCTCATGTAGGATTCATGAGCTGAGTAAGGTTATCTAGGAGGAGGATGCTTCCAAAATTTACCGGTGCAGGAGATTATGCTTCTCTTGCCTCACCTAAATAACCAACACATTTTACAGTGTATATATTGTCTAGCGCACCTTCCTCAGTCTACGTCAATTATGGCGACTGAAAAGCGCAAATACATTAACGAAGCATTTCCATTTAGCGCTAAATCCACTGAAAATAACATTTTGATATCGAATTCAATGCAGCATCCAGAATCATCACACGAAATTCCTGTTTCCAGTGAGTTGTTACAAAACATCGTAGCATAAATTATCCCGTTCGCGAGAAACGGGAACGTCGACCGTGAATCCGACTGGGAGAACGACTGGCTGGCAAGAAAATGAACTGTCGATCGTGAAATCCGCTTGGGAGGGGAATCCGCGAACACCCCACCCCACCCCTGGGAGGGCTGGCGGCAGGCGGGGCACGGCGGGAGGAGAACAGCGGCGGCACGATGCACCTGCTGACTGAAAGCTCTTCCATGTCGGACGACCTGCCACTTATCGCCGGGCCCCGCGCAGCACGTAGGAGGAAGGGAGGGAGGGGGAGGAACGGGTAAGGGAATGGCAGGAAAAGGGAGAAATGGAAAGATTGGCAGGGAGAAGACGCATTGGCAGGAAAATGAAGCAGTCCCGGGCCCAGCGACTTCCCCACCCCACATCCTTCCTAGCCCCATTCTTAGCCAAGCCGCCCCGCTCCCCACGGTCCCCTATCCAGTCACTTCCCATCCCAACCACCTTCACAGTGCCATTTCCATCCACCTATTCTCCCCACCACTTTCCTGTCCCGGTCGCTTCCCCGCCCCAAACACCTTCTTAATCTCATTGCCAGCCCTATTCCTAACCCTCCCTCCCTCCCCACTTCCACTCCCCGGCCACCTTCCCTTCCATACTCCACCCCCTCACAGCCGGTCCCTCCACCCCACCGCCATCAGACAACCCGCTGGCCAAGTCGTCCTCCCGGACATCCTTCTAGTCTGATCCCAGTCATTCTACCTACCCATTTTCCTAGTCATCTTCTAAAGGGCGAGTTCCGAGCCTCCTTCCCAGCCACCCTCCTCCCAAGAACATCGCCAGACACCGTTCCAGTCAATATACTGCCAAACAAGCACAATTAATCACAGCCTGTTTCCAAGGGGTGGGGCATCACCTGATGCGGTAAATGAATGTGGCCGTTTAGTCCAACAGAATTTGCACCGTTCCGCAACATTCCCTAAATAAACGGACGCAGACACAGTAGTCACAAAGATACGAAGACACATTCATGTTTTAAATGACAAACACAGAAGTTGAAAAAAAATTTCCCTTTTCACTTTTGCAACTTTAGATCCGTTCCCCCTTTACCTGTGGTGATTCTCATGTATATAACTCTGCCCTCGCCCACATTCTCTCTCCTGTTGTCTAGCGAGCTGAAGCAAACCAAGTCTTCCACATCACTCATCACTACAGTTTCGGGAACTATCTCCTCAACAGTGTGTCGACGGGTTCGGCTAATACAAACGTCACCCTGCAATGCACAGGACCTACACGGCACAAGATCAATAACGGTTTCCATATGGGGCATCCGCCTCTCAGATAAATCTCGCTTTAAACGGGTCCACTCACTGCATCTCTATCAACTTTACTGCTGTAAAAATCTCTTCTCCATGTACCCCTACAATGGCGGTGCCAGATTATCAGATGAAGTTAGAATCCATAAATTTGTCCTACATCATTTCCCACTACCGCTAATTTGTTCATCGTTATCAAAACTTTATTTGATAATATTCCACCATACATGTATTTACATATCTCACAAGAGATTAAAAAAAAAAATCGCCATTCTAGTTAGTTTACAGCTTCTCGTGTTTCAGTCTTCGCAATGGAATAAATTCTTGCCAGAATACTTCGTTTCGTGTGTTATATATCCCCAAGATGGTGTCAACAGGTGTGCTGAGCCAAGTCTATTTACGGGGCTGCTCTGTTCAGGCGGCTACCATCCTCGCCCACTACACATACTTTCTCATTCAAATGCAAGAACGTGGAGTATACATTCGCAGTGTACTCGGTAAATGAAACATCACCACGCTCTCATGAATATCACGTTTCTTTAATTAATGAAAAAAAAATATCAAAATATCACTTTTTGTTTACAGCGAAAGTTGTATCATAATTAGCATCTGTCACTCATAGCCTATCATCAATATCTTATGCACTAATGAACCTAACATTAAAAACAGCAAGGATATCTTTGCAGTTAATTAGCGCTGTCAACTAAGATTGGAAAATAATTTTACACCATCAACGAAGCTGAGACTGACCCGTCGGCACTCAAGTGCTTGAACGTTCTCGACCTCTTTGAATGGCCTCCAAAAATGTCTTCCTTGACTTTTGCGTCACCCTTTATATATATATATATATATATATATATATATATATATATATATATATATATAAGGCTCTTCACAGACAAAA
>JAYMFT010055250.1:0-15107 GCA_038088735.1 Panulirus argus | reverse complement strand
CCACATATTTTCCTCAAACATTTCATTTCCAATACATCCACCCTCCTCCGTACAACTCCATCTATAGCCCATGCCTCACAACCATATAATATTGTTGGAACTACTTTTCTTTCAAACATACCCATTATCTCCAAGATAATGTTCTCTCCTTCCACACATTTTTCATCGCTATCCCTGGGGATAGGGGAGGAAGAATACTTCCCATGTATTCCCTGCGTGTCGTAAAAGGTAACTAATAGGGGAGGGAGCAGGGAGCTGGAAATCCTCCCCTCCTGTTTTCACTTTCCCAAAAGAAGGAACAGAGAAAGGGGCCAAGTGATGATTATTTTTCCTCTAAGGCTCAGTCCTATGTTCTTAACACTACCTCGCTAATGCGGGAAATGGCGAATATATATGAAAAAAAGTAAAGAAGAAAAAAAAAATCCCCCTGAAAAAGTGCACCTTCCTCTATATCGGTTTGGTAAGGTGTTAAATGGATTGTGATGTTGTAGAAGGATGGCTGGTGTTTGATAATTTTGTTTTTACTAGATGTAATTTCACATTGTACTGTATGAATTTAAGTACAGTATATACTGACTGGTTTCTTTCAGGGTATGATTTCACACTATACACACTAAGGATACAATTTACTTGTTTGCACAAAGGACATGACTGACTGTTTGCAAAGAAAAAACATTTGAGCTGGGAGACAACAAGGTATTAGGAAAAGGTCATGGAAAACCAGTCCTCTGGATTTCAGTGATAGGGTGAGTCCCATCTTGGATCAAAGAGGGGTGTGGGTTGACTGTGTATTTTTGGACACCGTATTGGAAGGATGCAAAGAACACAGGTAAGCGGTGCATGCTCAAAGTGGGTTGGGGTTACAAATAGCTTGCTGCAGGGTTCAGCCTTGGGCCCATTGCTATTCTTGGTATGTGTAAATGACTTGCCTGCTGGTTTGGAATCATATCTAAGCATGTTTATGAATGATATCAAGATTATAAGAGAAATAAAGAATAATGATGATTACATCAGCCTAAAGGAGGACCTGGACGTCTCCAGAATTGGTAAGGGAAATGGCTGATGGGATTAATTCCAAGCAAGTGCAAAGTGATGAGAATGAAAGAAGGCCCCAATATGGGAAGTATATTAAAGGATTCTGCATGTAACAGAGACCTAGGGGTGGCCTTTTGCCTAATCTATCACCAGAGTTACAGATTAGAAGATTTGTGAAGGAGGCAAACTGTCTCCTGGCAAATATAAGATTTTCATTCAAGTATGTGGACAAGGCTATGTTCAGTAAATTACTCTGTACAAATATCAGACCAAAACTGGATTATGCCTCACAGGTCCTAAAGAGCCACAGAGATCTTATTGATAGGGTATAGAGAAGAGCAACTAAGACAATTCCTGAATTAGGAGAATGGATCTATGATAAGAGGCAAATGGCAATAGAGCTGTCCACCGTTGAGTAAGGAAAGAGAGGATTGGAATGTTGTAAGAGTCTTCAAGTTATTAAAGTAACTGGATGTTATTGATAGGAAACAATTCTTTAAGAGATATACGACTAGAGTAACCAGAGGCCATGACAAAAAGCTGGACAAAAAGCTAGTTAGAAAGGATGTTAAGGAGTATGGGTTGTGTTAGGGTGGTGGATGGATGGAATAAACTAACCAATGAGACAGTGAATGCAAGCAGTTTAAAAAGTTACTTGATGGCTTAGAAAGTTCAGATGGGGGCCCCACAAATGTTAAACTCTTCATCTGTATTTTATAGGTAAGTAATTATTCATGTATTAGTTACATATTATTTGCTCAGACACATTTTACTTACATGAATAAATTAACAAAAACTTTTAATATCATAAATATAAATACAATTAATACTGTAATTATTTACATATTTGAAAAATTAACTAAATTTTCATTGCTTCTTTGTCTTGTGCTTGGCAGTGAAGAGGGGATGCTTACATAACACATTATGAAATGTCAGCACCCGATTCCTTCATGATTGTTACTGCATAGCATGGATTAACTGCTATCTAATTGAGTTCACAATTACACGGTTTATGTGACTTTAGTATAATGGAATCCCTAAAAGCTGGCATAAAGCTATGCAGTATCATAAATAAAACATAGTATATTCATTCATCCTGCTGACAATTGCTATACACAGTATTGCTTTTTATTGTCAAAAAAATGCTTAAGAAAATTATACTGTAGTTTTGTTCTGCTTCTAGCTCTGCATTCTACAGACACATATTCCCCATTTTACTTCATTTAAAAAGTATATGCATGTAACTTTTCTTCTTCATCATTTATACAACATTTTTCCTCTGTGTATTGTATATATCCCATGATTGTAGGCACATGCACATGGCATCATGCCAAGTCGACATACTTGCCCTTCACCTTGCAAGACAATGTATGGGTGACTGATCCACATGATATTTTTTCTATCTATGGTGTTGGGAAGCTAGGTACCTCTGTGAATGTTTGGTGGAATGAAATTTTGGCTGGGATTTTGAATGAGGGTGGGATCCTTTAGTTCTTTGTATGAGGACTAGTGTAGTTGGTTGAAAATTCCTCAGACGAGGACCAGAGCAGTGAAAGAGGTAAAGAGTTCAGCCTAGTTGATGAGGCACAGAGCAGTGAAAGAGGTAAAGAATTCAGCTTAGTCAGAGCAGTGAAAGAGGTGAAGAGTTCAATCTAGTACTATATTCCAACTTATGTGTCCCCAATTCCACCAGACAGGCTATGTCTTTACTGCTAATAATACTTCATGAAAAGTTTACCTTGTTCTTCTGTTATTACTGTGCTTGCAGGGCTGGACTGTAATGATGGAAAATTAAAAGTTAAGATTAATTTACTATTAGAATTCCAGTTATACATAAAGGTATGTCACTATTAGGTGTAACAAAACTGCATGGTTTCTCAGTTAGAACTAACCAAGCCTTGCTTCAAATTGTATATTCATTTGCTGGCCTTTGCTTCAGTTTTTACATCCATGTTGAGTAGTATGCATACTTTTCACACTTCTGATTAGGAGACTTCATCTCCTGCCTGGAGAATGTGAAAGCCTACTCAAGGCACTTACTTGCATGCTGAAAGTTTTGTCTTGTACTGAAACTGTCACTGTATTTCTATTTCTTTCTTTTAAGTTACCAGGCTCTTAGGTAGAGCCAGATAGATAGGATGTTAAAATCCAGTATTAACTGTATGGAACACAGGAAGTGTACAGATACACTTAAGGTTTGTATGAAGGTGAGAATCTAGCTTTGAGCCAGGAATGTCTTAGCTCTATAACGTACCAGTTTTGGTTTTTGCCAGAGTATAGACTAGGAATGATCCAGATATCACTTCTTATCTGCTGTTGGTGAGTTGTAACAAGCTCTTATATATACAAATGCATCCAGCATCATCTGAAGTGGCCAGTGGTCAGTTATGTTCATTGGTCTGTGCTATGTGTAATTTGATTACAAGCATAGGGATTAAATCATAAGGTCTTTAGGAACTTTATTGGACCAGACCAGGGCTCCACTCCCTCACCACGAAGAAGTAGAAGGAAGGGCAAGTTTGTACCGCCATTTTTGATCTTTGCATTAGCTGAAAAATTAGCTAGTGTACAGAATTCACTCAGCTTCAGAGTTTGGTAGGATGGTTGGCTCCTTTAGGGTAATAGTCACTTACGATAATCAAGAACTGATTTTAGCTTCAGAGTTTGGTAGGATGGTTGGCTCCTTTAGGGTAATAGTCACTTACGATAATCAAGAACTGATTTTCCAGATCATTTGGTAGTAGTTGGTAGGCAGCCAATGACCAGGGAGGTATATTACCATTAATACCTGCCTGGGTATCATGAGAGTTAATGACATCTGCTTAGTGAGCCAGCATTTTAGTGGTTGCCAAGTTGCACGCTGCACTCCTCTGACCTAGGTAGCTGTCTTTTCTTTCTGCCTCACTAACATGTGGACTACTGGCATTCTGTCCACAAACATACAATCTCTCCTAACTATATGTAACACTTTACAACACTTAACTCATGCTGCTTATTCTTTGTAACTAGATTTTCCTGCAGAGAGCACTTTGTGCTATCCCTGCCTTTTAGCAAAAGGTTAGGAGCAGTAGATAGAAGTCGTAAGTAGGAACATTTAGGTAGGAGCATTAGGTAGAAACATTAAGTAGAAGTAGTAGACAAGAGCAGGAGATAGAAGTAGTAAGTAGGAACATTTAGGTAGGAGCATTAGGTAGAAACATTAGGTAGAAGTAGTAAACAAGAGCATGAGATAGAAGTAGTCATTAGGAACATTAGGTAGGAGCTTCTACAAACACTGCACTAGATTTTCCCTCTGCTGGTGGCCTATTAAGAGTGATGCACTAAAGGCTAAGAATTGGCACTGGCATTCTTTAGTTATGGAGACTCTGTTGCTGTGGCTACCTCTTTGAGGGAGCTCCAACTGGAACAGGCATCTGAGATGTAGATAGACAGGTAGATTAGGGATTCTTCTGTAGGAATGATCAGTGTAGTCTTAGCATCTGGTGGCACATTAGATATAAATCTGTCTTCTGTTTTTGTCATGCAAGAAATACAGAAAATAACTTGCACTCTTGCACTGTTTTGACCAAAAGAACATGATTATTTCAGCAGTTGATTTTTGCAATATGACTGGGGCTATTTTTTGAGGGTGTTTTGCTGTTAGCATTCCACTTTGAGTGCATTATTAGGTAAACACAATATTTATACTGATTTTTGAGGAGTGAAAAGTTGAAAAGGTATTGCTTTCCTTTTTCAGGTCAGATGAAGATGAATGGAGAAGGAAAGAGGAGAAGGAACGTAAATTGGCAGATCGGCGAGCTCGACTTCAGAGTTTACTTAGAGAAGATGAGAAGAAATTCCAGGAGGAGAGAGAACAAAAATACAGAGAATCTAGAGGACGGGCAATCCACCATCATTTTATATATCCAGAGGTCAGGTATATGTTCATTGGTTACATAGTTTGATTTTTGTCATTTTATCCAGAGGTCATGATCATGTTCATTAGCAACATTGTTTCATAACATTCTACTAAAGGTGTATGTGTGTTTATGGAATGAGTACAAGCCAGTTGAGCAGTAAGCATTCAGTGTCTTCATTGTGGTAGTTGCATTGTGAGTATGAGAGGTCTTGAGATATGTTTAATTCAGTTTTTGTAGTTTTGTAGGGATGGATGATATTCTGAATGTAAATGAGAAAATTTAACACATATGTCCTAGAAAAGTGTGGTTTTTATGTTGGGCTAGTGTTCAAGATTGAGTTAGGAAGTCATCTGTTTAGTGGTTGTCAGTTTCATTTTGATGCATATTTTGTATTTGTTTTGCCATTTCTGTGTTTTTTGAGAGGGAGTGAGGGGGGGAGTTGTGAGTGTAGGTTGTTGACATGTGAAACAGGTGTAAACTTTTAATATCTGTCTGTGAACTGGTGGTTAGTTATGAAGAAGTTTGAGTGGTAAGGGTCTAGTGCTATTCCCTACTTACCTATGACAGGATTTTGCCTGAATAACAAGTGCTAACAGCACAATCTGCTTGTTGAACTCTACTATTTCTTTTTGCCTTGGTATCCCTTGGATAATTATGTTTCACTGGGGATTGCCTTCAGGTATGACTCCATATCTGCATCTTTGGTTGTTCCATGCATGTTTTTGGTTTATTCTGGTATTGCAGTGAGGAGGTGCTCAAGGATCTTTGCAGGACATTTGTAAATTTTCGTCTGAAAACATGTATGTATGTTTCCAGTTATTGTTCGTGGAAGATTTGATGATTCTGTATTTGCTCTGATGGGATGCTTTCAGATTTAGCACATTGATCTGTACACCTTCTGTTTGTTGTACACCTTCTGTTTGTTGCCAAGCATGATTTATTATATGTCACTCCCTTCTCTCCAAACTGTAGAGTTGCAGCCCCTTCAGTTTCTCATGATAATTTACCTGCTCAAATAACTGAGCGTGAGCACGTTGAGATAGGATTGTATTGGGAAGATCTTTGTTTCCTTGTAATTGTTAAGTTTTCATGGGTGCTAGGTAGCCGCTGATTGTTCTGAGTGTTCTGTTTTGTGTGGTTTGCACCTATGTTAATTTGCTTTTGACAGAGGTGAATGGCGAGGCACGTGAGACACAGTTTGGGAAGGAGCAGATTATTCTGTTTTTAGTTGTTTTTTTCCATGAATATTTGGCATTATGTTGAGTAGGAGCAATTGGGTTTTTGTGGTGATATGAAGAAACAGGTTAGATTTGTGTCTGTTGTGGGTAAATGGTTGACTGAAAACTTTTTTTGAGATATGACATTCTGTTCTGAGTGAGCCACTGTCTCAGTTGTGTAATATAGTGTTGCATGTTTTTTGATACCTCTTTGGTGTCAGGGTGCTGTGATGCAATTGAAAGGTCACCTGTATATGAGAGGATCATCATACTTTGGTCTGCAAGAGGTAATGGGAGGTCATGTAGGAAGAAATTAAAGAGGGTTGGAGAAAGAACTGCTTCTTAAGAGACTCTGGTGTAGAGCTTGAGAGTTTTAGAGGTGAAGCCTTTGTGAGTGACTGTGTCTTTACAGCCAGCTATGAATTTGGCCATACACTTTTATTATTGTTGTGGAGGGTAGTGTCAAGTATCTTTTGTTTAAGGATGTGTTGAGGACAGTGTCAAAAGCTTTGTTAATGTCTCTTGCCACACTGCTCTGCAGAATGGGGAATTGTGGGTATGTGAATCTGTCTAAGGTATGTTGCTTGAGGTTTGTGTGTAGTGTGATAGTGGAGTGATGGGTTCTAAAGCCATGTTATATCGGTGAGAGTTGATTCTGTTGTGGATAAGTTTTTCAGAATTTGGATAGTGAAGACAGAAGTGATATAAGGTTCCAAGAGGAGGAGTCATTACTGGTTTAGAAGGTTTAAGGATTACAACTATGTTGGTAAGTTTCCAAATGCCGGGGATTTTGTTGTGCAGCCAAGAGTGTTTGAAGATATCTGAAAGTGCTTGGATTGCAACCAAGTCAAAGTAGGTTTAGTGGTTATTAGTGTTAAAGTAGGAGTGAGAGTTTCTGGTTTTACTTTTTAGTGATTAGGATTTTTGTGTTCATATAGAGTTAGGATTTATTGTGTGATTTCTGTTGATGGTTAATGGTTTTGTTTAGTGTGATTTTTTGCTATATGTAAAATCAAGATCTTTGTTCATCAGTTTGAAGAAACCTGATGCTTCACATCACCTTTGATTGGAACATTGAAATTATTTCAAGATTCCTTGTCCACTCATACAGGTAAATACCTTGTAATGGATCCATAATCAAATCATCCAAATCAGCCAGAAACATAGCCATTAGTATGGAGAATATCGTCTTGAGACCTCATCAGTCCAAAGATGCTAAAGCACGTAGTGTCAGAAAAGTGGCCTTGATGCTGACATATTTCAAAGGAAAGTCACAAGGAGAGATAGACCATTGAAGTGTTTGGAGCTCAGCTAACATCTTTGTTGCAAAACACCTTCATCTGGATGTCCTCAGCATCTAGTGTGACTTGTCTAATTAGAATAGTGAAATACAGTGTATCATCCCTCAACCATTTAGGTAATTTCTATTGGGGCCTTTCCATCCTACATGTAGGAATGCATTCACTTGTTATTGCACATAGTGCAATATTCTTTCTGCTTGAAAGCAAGCCCCATGAGCAACCTTGTGAGTAGAGCCTATCCCATTGCTCCCTATACTTTTCCTCTCCTTTCAGTCATGGCAATCCTTGTATCATCCTAGGCTCAGTGCAATTCATTGCCACCAGCTAGCAGTTGTAATGGTTACTGTGATAGGACAGGAGCTTTTACTAGATAGTAGGATACCCAGTAGTGGCAGAGATGTATGCAATGAACTCCTGTCTTATGAAAGATATGGGGTAGCAGACCCAAGGGAATATATAGTTAATGGATAAATTAGTTAAATTTAGAGGCTGGAAATTCACTGCTATTGCTTACAAGGCTTACCTGTAAGGACAAAAGATTTCATGCTATTAACCTAATTTCATACCCAGTAGGTTGAGATGCTAAAGTGCCGCTTGGATGACCTGAAAAAGAAGAACCAGGAGGAGCGCAGGAAGATGTCAGAGGCATTGTCATATGAAATGTGGAGGAAGAACAGCCCACAAGTGAGGCAGGTAGGGTATCAGTAACATTATTAATACTGTTATTAGGATTTCAAAGCCTGAGTTTTTTTGTGTTATTGTGAAAACTAGCAAGAAGTCAAAAGAAGGAATAGATATGATTAGGTTTAGGTAGGTTCTATAGTTTGGCTGGTAAGAGAGGAGATAAAACCAGATGCAGTTGAGAGTGGAGCTGTACAACAATTTTATGTCCATAGAGAATGCAGTTGAAGGAATACCAAATTATAAATAATAGTTATTTGTTGTACAGTATGCAGTTTCTTTGGTTTACACCCATATTGCTCATGCTTATGCACAGTGTATGATATAATTTCCATCTTATCTTTTCATGTAACAGCTGATGTTTTCTCAAATGTATGTGAGTTGTCATATCCAAATTGTTTCACTGTGAATGATCAGGAGGCCTAGTATGAAAATGATAATGCCAGTAAAACTAGCCATTGTGCTAAATTTCTTAACCTGTATTAAGTACCACAAGACAGATGACACAGATAAACTTTGTTACTAAGGTTCATGACATTGTGAATTTATCATGACAAACATGTGCAATTTTTTTTTTTTTTTTTTTTTAGAAAAATAGCTGAGCATGACAGTCATTCTCAAGGTTCCACAGTTCCCATCATCTTGCTCAGGCTTTTCATACCAGACTGTGTAGTCAAATGACCAGCCCAAGGACAGTAATGAATGTATAGTGACCCCTGAATTACCCCAAATGAATAGTATTTGTACCTTGTTTCATGCTGTGAAACAGACTCCGGAGTTTCACTGGGCTCCACCTGCAAGAGGTTACTGTGTGTGTGTGAAAAATCACCTTTGTCGAGGCTATGTCAAAGAGCTTCTCATTCCAAAAGAGTTTACATTTCCTTGCTACTGGAGGTAGCATAGTGTTGAGGTGCTGGAGTATAGAAAAAAAAAATCACAAACAAGACCTCTTAAAAAAGGGGACAGTTTTCTGAATGATCCCAAAAGTCTGCCAAATTTTGATTAACTAGTGTAAATCGGTATTTAGTACAAAAGAGAATGAAGAAACTGGCAATAAAATGACTATGATGAGCATGCATTTACAATTATAGATCCTTCAGAAAGAGATACAAGTGAAGCAAATGACCATCTTAAAGAGAATGCAGCAGTAGAGGTCAGTGTAATTCTAGCAGTATTTTTAAAAGAGATGAAGATGGCTTTAGTTAAACCTCTCATAATGCTGCAGAGACAAAGCTTACACCAATCCAACCTATTGTATATATACACAAAATAGTGGACATAACAGCAATACACAAAGGGGGATGTAAGTTGCTGCCACACGTTTATGGAGAAGTCAACCTAACATCACTCATGATTAAAGTGAAAAAGAAATGCACAGTGAAACATCTCATCTGAAATGAACTCATAAAGGAAGGTAAGCTTGGTATGTACCTGGTAAAAGTATACAAGCACAACTACTAGCTCACCAAAATGACATGAAACTCTGATAAGTGGTAAAAGAGTGGACACTTTTTCCACATTTTGCAAAAGTGTTTGAGGAAGTGAGCTATAGAGTACTAAAGTTATTGAAGAAAATGGTGGAAAGACAAAATATTAAAGAGAAACAAGAAAAATTAATCAAAAAATTCCTGACCAACAGAATGTTTAAAGTACTAGCAAATAGAGGTGTGTCTGATGAAGAAAGTGTGCCTTCAGGTGTCCCACAAGTTACTGTATTAGCTTCAGTAGTCTTTGTAATCATATCTGGCATAGATAAGGATGTAAGAAAGAGTAAAGTTTTGCAGTTGATACAATGGTGAGTAAACTGGAAAATGAGAATGACAAAAAAAATGAGATCTAAATATTGTATACAAATTGGGAGAAGAGAGTCATATAGAATTTAATGAAGGGAAGTTTGAACAAATAAATCATGTAAGTATTAACAGAATTTCAGAACCTGCATAGAAAAAGAAATAGTGAGTGTACTTGTTGTCAAGGCCTCAGGAATCACTGTGAATAATAAAACTTGAATTTGAGGAACACATTCATAAGATATTGTCCTCAAATGAGTGGTATGATTTCGAGAACTTCCACAACATGAGACAGAAAACTAGTAATGAAAATGTTTAATGAGTATACATGAAGTGAAATTGGATTCCGCTGTGTTGTGTGGTTGACAGCTGAGCAGACTGAAATGAACAAACTAATAGAAATACAAATAAACTTTATTTCAAGTAAAATCACTGGACCAGAGCATATAAGCTACCACAAAAGATTGAAGAAACTTGAACCCTACAGTTTAGAACAACTTAGAGATTAATGGTGACATATGCGTAACAACGAATAAGAGGAATAAAGAGCAACATTTTAAACCTGAAAACAACTCAGCATGGAAGATATAGAATCATTAAATAAATTTGATAATGAGAAATATACTGAAAAGATTAGACAAAAATGATAGAATGCCCAGCAAAGAAACTGGAACACATAATTAATGTAATGCCAGAAAAACTAGGAAACACACTTGGAGTGAATACAGAAGTATTCAAAAGTTTTGACCAGTGGTTGAAGACAATACTGGATGAAACTTGAATGGACAGTAATGCTGAAGGGGTAGCCACTAAGAACAAAAATTTCCACACCCTCCCTCACCACTACCACTCCCATCCTCTTTGTTACTACACCTTGAGTGTTGGAGGGACAATTTCAGTGGTTTAATGATTCGCCACTGCCATTTTCCTCTTCCCACCTCCCATATTGCCAGCACAGCCTTTTTGCTCAGCAACAGAGTATTTTCCCAAAAATATATCCTCCCAACACCAGAAGTTTCTATTCTGCCATGAAAATAGATGAACTATTATCACCTGTGTAAGTGGGTTAGCAGTTATGCATCTGACAACATCCTCACAGATGGATGGACAGGAGTGCTCTTTTTTAGTATAGAAATATATTTTCTGTGCTTGACAGTTTTTACCTCAAGAGAATTTTAGTCATCACATGTTAAACATGAGTAAATTTTAATTGTTTATTTTTCTAAAATATAGAAAAATATAGAATCGTGGCATGTAGGGTTAAAAACATGCATTTAAAAGACTTTAGACCAAATCTTTATTTTTTTTCCTCAACATCAAATAATTCAATCCACTGAGAGTTAAGTAAAGAATGATATAAAGAAAACTTTTACTTCAAGAGACGGAAGATTGTTTATAAAAATGTTCACTGTTCATGTAAGGAGCAAAATTGAGTACTACTCTTTTGCATGGTCATCAACCAAACATACATAAATAATTTAGTTAGAGGGAATTCATATGCTTTTCATGAACAAAATCAAGGTGAGAGAAGATACTGATTATAATGAGAGGCTGAAAGAACTTGAACTATACAGCTATGGAGACTTGCCATGGCCACTCTTGAGGGAGTTCCCAAAGGGAACAAACTTTAGGGATGTAGAGAGAAAGATAGATTAATATAATGAATATAGAATATATAATATTTTGAGCAGTAGGTAGTAGGTGGTAGGCAGCCAATGACCCAAGAGGTATATTACCAGCACTACCCACCTGGGTGTTGGGAAGGTTAGTGACAACTGCATAGTGAGCCAGCGCTTCAGTACTTGTCAAGTTGTACTCCTCAGACCCAGGTAGCTTCTTTTTTTTTTTTTTTTTTTTTTTTTTTTTTCCACACACATGTACTGCTGGCATTTTGTTTTCAGACATACAGTCTCTCATTGTCATTCGTAATATGACAACACTAAACTCGCACAACTCATTCTTCGTAACTCTAGATTTTCCTGCAGTGAGCACTGTGAGGTAGCCCAGCCTTTTGGCAAAATGGTAGGAGCAGGAAATAGAAGCAGGTAGGAACATTTAGGCAGGAGCATTAGGAAGAAACATAGGTAGAAGTAGTAGGTAGGAATATTAGGCAGGAGCATTAGGTAGAAGTAGTCAGTAAGAACATTAGCTTGGAGCCTTTGCAAACACTGCACTAGAGTTGTCCTCTTCCACTGGCTTGTTAAGGGTGAGGCAATAAAGGCTAAGAAGTGGTATTGGAGTTCCATTTGGGAACAGACATCAGAGAGATAGATAGAAAGAATATTTTGAGAAAAAAACTTCTCAGCAGGGAGGAAGTGGTTATTTTATGTGGAAGAATACATAGAATTACCAAAAAGATAATGCACAGTGTATAAATGAGAACTTTGCAAAAAAGATGGAAAGACTCTTAAGTGTACTATCAAGAGAAGTAAGAAACTTGCATAGAATCATGAGGTAGAAAACATGATAAAATTAAAGATTGTTCCAGATGAACCCAGAATGGTAGCTGGATTAATTTATTGCTGGTATTTACCAAGCAAGATATGTAGTGAGCAAAGTGCATTAACACTACCTTTTGTCAAAATTTTGTGGTAGGTATTCATAGTTAGGTACAGGCATTCCTTGATTAACATTTTATGAATAATATTGTTTTGTAGTTAAATCTTTCAGCATTTATAACCAGTCATTGATTGCCATCATTTTGACATTACATCATTTCCATTGGGTTTGTAGCAGTGTTACTCTGTTTACAATGATAGATCAGAGTAGGTCCTCTGAAGCTCCTCATTCAAAATAACAAAGAACAACATAGAAGTGAAATAAAGCTGTTAAACATTCTGAAACTGGTGAATGTGCTGCCAATATCATTAGGGAGCTATACCTTCCAGTGATAACAATATGACTGGTAAAGTGTGTGTTAAAAAAGATCAAAGAA
Source organism: Panulirus argus (assembly GCA_038088735.1). Classification (NCBI taxonomy): domain Eukaryota; kingdom Metazoa; phylum Arthropoda; class Malacostraca; order Decapoda; family Palinuridae; genus Panulirus; species Panulirus argus. The sequence continues at coordinate 2,249 of JAYMFT010055250.1, read as the reverse complement.
GTTTAAAAAACCACAGCGTTTTTAGCTACTGTTCCATTGACTTGAAATAGGAGTAGATTAATGACTAATACAGAATGATTATTGAGTTGATATTTGACTGGAGGATCATCATCGATGTCAGATGCCTATGAGCATGCTCTTAATTATGGAGAAGGCAAAGAGTTTATTGTATTAAGGATTTAAAGAAAGATTCTGAAGGAAATTGAACAGCAGAATCTTTTATTTACATTTCCTGTACAATTGTAATACAGGTACACCACTGAATTTCCAGCACCTTTGGTTCCAAATCCTGGCTGGCTTAACCGTTTTGCCGGACCAGCTGTGGTCATGTAATAATAATTCATCAACGCACCTCCTAGATGTTTATCACCAACATAATGCAGTTTCATCAGCATTGTACACCCTCTCAGGATAGGTGCTCATCAGCTACAAGCTTCGCAGATTCATCCACGTACTCAGTAGCTCCTTCATGGTTTGCAGACCGCTTTTCTCCACACACTTTTTGCATGGAAATTCCATGACACTTCTTGAATTTTTGATGCCATCATTCATTATAATCACACTCTTGGACTAACTTAAGTTCTTTATGGAACAACTGAGCCTGGTCCATTATCATGCTACTTGACAAGTCCACTCCATCACTCCGATGTTGTAGAAACCATTCCATCATCACTCGATTGTGCTCAGTACTCTTACCATCTTTTATAGTTCTCCTAATGCTCATTTGCTGCTTGGAATCACTATCTACATAGAATTTCAATATATTGTCCCTTTGCTTCTTTATATCATAAACAGTTGATGAACCAATACCATAGATGTCACCCAGCTTACGCACTGAAACACCAAGGTCTAGTTTTTTCAACAATTCAACTTTCTCTTGGATCAATACGGACTACTGTTTACGTTTGACACCACCACTGACACTCGTATCTCTCTTAAATGCCATAGCTACGGTTGAATTTAAGCAAAATGAGCTAAGAATCTCACAAAATCGAGATATCACTACCAACAAGTGCAGTATAAACAATCCAAGTGAGCGTGTGGTAAACACAACGCCATCTGTGGCTGCCCAGTAAGCTAGTCTGGCGGCCATGGGAATTTGAAGTTCCATCTCGTAATTTTGTCTGGACTAAAATAGGTGCCAGACCATCAGTTGCCAGGAAAGCACTAGTGTATGGTTATATCATTATTTTTTTAATTTTTGGAAAGATTTTAAGCCTTTCATGTCCACAAAATATGCTTCTGATCTGCTATCCAAGGATTCAGCCTCAGTTTACAACATTGCATTAATGGGAAAATCTTTTTTGATTCACTTCATTTTGATTAAAGTTGCAGTCGCATCTTACAAGAATGCATTGACAATGTTGATCACGAACTTCTCATACTTTGTCTCAGTATTTTGAGTGGAGAAAAACTGAGATACTATTAATGTCTAGGGTACTTTTAGTCTCATTACACTGAAGAATTTTGAATTGGATACAGGGCATAGAAGGCATTGATATATTGTACACATAGACCTGTTGTCTTCTTTCTTCATCTTCTTCTACCTTAGCTAATTTATAATATTTCATTAGATGGAATCAGAAAGGTTCAATCACTTTATCCAAGAAGCTTGGGTAAATCAAAGACAATGGAAGGAAGATGAAAGACAGCGGAGAGAAGAAGAAAATCGAAAGAGAGAAATTGAAGCAGCAGCTGTCCAGCAGCGGATAGAGGAAGAAGAGAGAAGAGCAGAAGAAGAGAGATTGAAGAGACAAGCAGAGTGGAAGCTTCAGTTAGAAGCCCAAATTCAGCAGATAAGGTAAGAATACAGAGGTTCAGAGTCGTTATCAGTATATTCATATCATGTTGATTCTAATGTAAGTAAAAACAAATATTTTTTTTGAAAAGAAGGACAGTATTTGGTGTAAGTATGAAATGCATATTTTGTTTTTCTCTGGAAGTTAATAATCTCATTCCCAGTAGTACCTCAGAAAGTCAACTTGGAGCTATCTACGTAGATCATTCTGTAGGAGTGAATTAGATAAGATAGTTGCAGAGAGTCAGTGTGCACAGCCTACAAGAAACTCGCATTCTCTCTTATGTTTCCACTATAAACCCTCTGGTAAGTAAAACATAGGTCAGAGCTCATTCCTTTTAAGTCTTCCTGGCTTGTATAGACTATATATATAAATATATATATATATATATATATATTGGAGGTGGAAGGATGGAGTGAAAGGGATTTTGAGCGATCGGGGCCTGAACAT